>JAXQQM020081552.1:0-190506 GCA_034641835.2 Pinus albicaulis
CATGGGACTTTACAACATAGAGGGTGTTGTAGCAGGGTTCTTAGTGAGCTAAAGGTTATACTTAGGAAATTGATAAGGTTATATTTATAAAATAAAATAAAATAGATTGGGAAAACATGTGTACAACCTGTTAAAGAATTTCAATTAATAGAATGTTTAAGACAAAAATCATATCCTTATAATTTAGGCTCAACAAACAAAATTACCTGCACAGTCCTGATAGTACTAACTGAGCTCTTTAACTATGTTGCTTATCATTACAAATTTCTGTTCAGGATTAAGACCAACTATTTCAGACCCAAAATCCTTCTCTCATTTCAATTTATTATCATTGCTTCAACCCTCTGATATTACCTTTTTATTTGTTTTTTCACATTGAGTTGCTTACCTGACATTCCCTTTGTTTTATATCAAAGCTAATTTTGCAAAACCTCGTGCACTTCTTAATTTCCATCACAAGTCAAATAAAAGTGGAACTCCATTGCAGGCTTATATAATCATGCCTTGCTACCTTGGGAAATTGAATTAAAACAAATTCCACCATAATAAATTTTGTCCTGGATACTTAGCATTTTCTAAATCGTCTTATTATATCCATATTCTAGGCAAGTTGTCTTCCCATTTCAAGCACAAGTTTGAAATAGGAAATACAATAGGATTTATATTTAGTTTGGAGTAAAGATACTGATGATTGACAAACAGTGAGTCTTTTCAGATAGAGGTTCATAAAAATCAATACTTGCAAGGATGGAATGGTCAGTTGAGTAGGTAGGCAACACACTTTAGCCTAGCCTGATAGGGACTTATTGTCACTGAAATATTACCCTCAACTTCCCCCACCAATAAAAGAGACAACAAAATTTCAAAATAACACTTTTCCTAAAAAAATTAAAATAGGACAATCTATTTTTTTATCAAGAGGTCAACTCATCCTAGAATCAACCCCAATTTTAGTTGACAAATATTTCAACACTTCAAAACTATTGTTCACTGGAAGCAGTTCCATGTTTGACTACTTCAAAAGACTACACAAATTAGTTATAGATCCACAATGGTCTTTTCATCCCACTGGAATGGTGAATCCAGCATATATTCCATACTTAGTCTATTTAGAGAAGAATTTAGAAACATGTACAGATAACATGCTACTAAAAACTCTTTGTGCCAAAATTTGAAGAAGACAACAATGACAACCACATATATGAAGCCATAAGTGAAGAAAGTGACTTATACTTGGGTAAAAAACAAAAAATCTACAGCGAAGTATGAGGTCATATATCATGAATTTTGAAGGAAATGCCCTTTATGACAGTTATGATCATGAGAAAATACGAGATTTTTCCCTTGATTTTGTTGATGGCAATGATCCTTTTCCATATCCTGGAGAAAATGTTCCAAATGTTGATCCACACAGCAGGTGATGCAATTTTGGCAAAGGAAAACACTAAAGAAGAAGAAATCCATATTGGGGCATGTGAAAAATATGAAGTATGTGGCATCCTTCTTACTGTCCTTGAAGAACCAATGTATGGAGGATATTCTAGGGAGAAATTTGAAGGAAGCCAAGTAGATGTTCCATATTTTGAAGGCTTGATGCTTCATAGGTGAGAGAAGCATTATTGTAAAGTAATTTGATAGCTCATCTTGGAAACTCGATTGTGTAAACGGTATGGAATTGTGAATTTGAATTTTCATAGTTGAAGAATTCCATGGATGAAAGATGGCTCCTTGGGATTTACACATTGTTTCCTGTTTTGGATATTGAAAATATCCTAGGATGCCCAATAAGCCTTCTTCGGAATTATATGAGAAGCTTGCAACATTTGAGTTGCCTCTTTGGCTATCATCCCACATGTATTGGCCTTTATGAGGCATATTTCAAAATTTTAGAAAAGAAACAAAGATTTCATGATGACATTATTTACCCTTTCCTTGGGACAAGGGGATTGCAGTTGGTTCAAGCTCTTTTGCAGCCCAAAGAGCATACCTTGTCTCAAAGCTCAAGTTCAAATATTTCTCAAGCATGGATGCCCAAGATTGCATAATTTGAATATATATATCAACACTTGTTGGCAACCCTACAATAAGAAGGTCTCATTGCCCTTCTGAAGGAGATAAAGGCATTCATGGATATCGTGATGAAGCTTTCTTAGAGGAAGAAGACCCTATGGTGCTATGTGATGAACATGAATTTGATGGAGGAATCATTAAGAAGGGTATTCCAATCATGGTAGAAAGGGTTCCTTTTGGATCCTTTATGATAATGGTGCAAAACTCAAGCCTCATGAAGAAGGCCAAGGAGATGTACCAATTATGGAAGAAATTATCATGATATTTCAATTGATCTGCAAAACCCTGATGACAAAATTATTGCCCAAAAAGATAGAGAAGATATAGAGAATATGCTACTAAAAAAGGTTTGTGCCCATAATTTGAAGAAGATAGCAAATAAAACCACATATAAGAAGCCATCAGATATTAAGAAAGTGACCTATACATGGGTAAAAAAAAAGGGCGAAGTATGAGATCATATATCATGAATTTTGAAGTAAATCCCCTTTATGACAGTTATGATCATGAGGAAATACAAGGAGAGTGTTCCCCTGATTTTGTTGATAGAAATGATCATTTTCCATATCCTTAAGAAAAAGCTCCAGATGTTGATCCAAGCAGTAGGTGATGCAATTTTGGAAAAGGAAAGCACTAAAGAAGAAGAAATTCATATTGCGGCATGTGAAAAAGATGAGTATGTGGCATCATTCTTCCTTTCCTTGAAGAACAAGTGTATGGAGGATATTCTAGGGAGAATTTTTAAGGAAGCCAAGGAGATGTTCCAGATTTTGAATACTTGATGCTTTGGAGGTGAGAGAAACATTATTACAAAGGAATTTGACAATTCATCCTGGAATCTCGATTGTGAAAAAGATAAGGAATTTAAAATTTGAATTTTCATAATTGAAGACTTCCATGGATGAAAGATGGCTCCTTGGGATTTACACATATTATTTCCCATATTGGATATTGCGAACATCCCAGGATACCTAATAATCCTTCTTCAGAATTATATGAGAAGCTTGCAACATTTGATGGTGCCTCTTTGGCTATCATCCCACATGTATTTTCATTTATGAGGAATAGTTCAAAATTTGAGAAAAGACACAAATATGTCATGATGACATTATTTACCCTTTTCTTGGGACAAGGTGATTGCATCTGGTTCAAGCACTCTTGCAGCCCAAAGATCATACCTTGTCTCAAAGCTCAGGTTCAAAGCTTTCTCAAGCATGGATGCCCATGATTGCAGAAATTTGAAGATATATATGAGCACTTGTTGGAAACCCTACAGCAAGAAGGTCTCATTACCCTTTTGGAGGAGATAAAGGCATTCATGAAGATCGTGACGAAGTTTCTTAGAGGAAGAAGACCTTATGGTGCTATGTGATGAACATGAAGTTGATGGAGGAATCATTAAGAAGGGTATTCCAGGCATGGTTGAAAGGGTTCCTTTTGAATCCTTTATGATAATGGTGCAAAACTAAAGGTTCATGAAGAAGGCCAAGGAGATGGATCAAAAATGGAAGAAAATTATCATGATATTTCAATTAATCTACAAAATTTTAAAACGTGATGATAAAATTGTTGCCCAAAAAGATAGAGTAGATACAGAGAACATGATACTAAAAATATTTGTGCCCAAAATTTGAAGAATGTGGTAATGACAACCACATATATGAAGCCATCAGTGAATAAAGTGGCTTATACTTGGGGAAAAAACAATTAATATTTTCTACAGCGAAGTATGAGGTCATATATCATGAATTTTGAAGGAAACCCCCTTCATGACAGTTGTGATCATGAGGAAATACAAGGAGAGTGTTCCCCTGATTTTGTTGATGGAAATTATCCTTTTCCATATCCTCAAGAAAATGTTCCAGATGTTGATCCACGTAGCAGGTGATGCAATTTTGGCAAAGGAAAGAACTAGAGAGAAGAAATTCATATTGGGGCATGTGAAAAAGATGAAGTATGTGGCATCATTCTTGTTGTCCTTGAAGAAAAAATGTATGGAGGATATTCTAGGAAGAATTCTGAAGGAAGACAAGGAGATGTTCCAGATTTCGAAGTTTAGGTATTTGTTTCAAACTGTATGGATTCCCTATATGTGGAGGAAAGTGATCTGCACAACTATATATCCACTAGAGAAAGGATAGATGATGAGGTTTCCAACAGAAAAGGGGACCCATATCTAGATGTACACAAAGAATATTGCAACAACATAGAGCCTAGTGCAATTCTAAAAGTTTTGGATGATGATATCCTTGCTGCCCCAGGTTGTAATGATGAAGTAATTGATAGAGCAAAGCCAATTTTTTAACTATCACCAAGAAATTTGGATGAATCCATTCTATCCAATTCAACAAGATGCCTCTTCTTCATCTCATTCCATAATGACCCTATTTTTTATGATGAAAGGGATCCTCTTAGTTTCATCTCAAGTTATAATGATACATCAGTTGTTCACGATGATGGAAAGGACAGGTTTTTGGAAATGCCTTATGAGAACACCTGTGTTCTTGCTGGAAGGATACAAAATGATGACTATGTTTTCTAGGATAATGAGGCCATTGGTAAAAGGAGCATATAAGATCAACCTGTCGATGATGAACATAACTTCATCTTTAAATTTTGTGATGGAGAACTTGAGATTTATTTGCTCAACAAGCTTGGTCATGAATCTAATAAGAAGGATATAAAGCTTGTTGTTAGTAACAATGGTACACATGAAGACATTCCTCAGACCAAATGGATTGGCATTATCACACAATTATTTAGTTTTCCATACATTGTGCAACCTCTACCAAATGATATCTTCATTCAATGGACTGATATTGTTAATTTTGAGGCTCAAATGCAGGCAATAACCAAGCTGACATACACATTGATAGTTGAAAATGAAGGCATATTAGTTGTAGCGTTTGTTCTATGATGAAAACATGGACAACTAAATTATCTTCATCTAGTCATAGAGGGTATTTTTTAAAATATATTGTAGGAATTTACAGGGTAAGTTCCTTAGATCAAAAACCAAAGGTCATCGCTCACAAACAAATCACAAATCAATACACTAGTATATCACGTGGTTAAAACCCTCAAAGAGGAAAACATTCCACGACCTGAGCCAATGCGGCCACTTCAGGAAATTTATTAATATAAAAAGAAAGTTTACCTATGTTTCCCTCATAAACGGCTACATGAAAAATGACCCTCCATGCTCTTTAAATAGAGATCATCGACCAATCAGGTGTGAAGCCACGGATCAAGTGTCGTTCATACTGAGGAGAGAGTGAACCGTCGGATCACTACAAATCATGACCGTCAAATTATAAGTTACAAATGTACATAGTAAAGAAACACGCTTTACCTAACTCTACACTAGACCAAATTATACTTAACTATTTCCTGTGTCAAAATATCCTAACATCCTCCCTTAAGAACAACTTGGGATAGGATTGAAGGATTTACAAAGGTGACACAAATGGAGCCTATTTCCTATGTGTCGAAATATCCTAACATCCCCCCTTAACAACAACTTGGGATAGGATTGAAGGATTTAAAAAGGTGACACAATAGGAGAAGGAAGGAGGCATTAGAGCCTATCCCCCCTTAATGATAACTTTCCTAAACTCCAAGCATGGATCGAAGTTTGGTAAACTTTGCTTCTATGAGAGCCTTTGTAAAGATATCGGCTACTTGATCATTGGTTGGACAATACTGCACTTCAAGAAAACGATCATGAATTATCTTTCTCATGAAGTGTATGTGGAGCTCAATGTGTTTCATACGCTGATGTTGAACTGGATCTTTACATAGTTGAATGGCACTCTGATTATCACACCAAAGTGTAGTTGGATGTTGTTGATGAAGACCAAATTCAGACAAGATCTGATGAAGCCACATGGCTTCCTTGTTGGCTTCAACTGCACCACGATACTCTGCTTTTGCTGAAGAAAGAGAGTTGGCACTTTGTTTCTTACAAGACCATGTAATAGGTCCTGAACCAAGAGTGAATACATATCCTGCAATAGACTTTCGATCTTCGGGGTCACCAGCCCAATATGAATCAGTGAAACCAATCAACAATGGAGAGACTCTTGTACTGTAATGAATCCCGAACTGAATTGTACCTCGAATATCTCTAATTATTCTTTTAGCTTCTTTCTAGTGACTTTCATGAGGTTCGTGCATAAACCGAGCAACAAGACCAATGGCAAAGGAAAGGACAAGATGGGTATGGGTTAGATATAGAATTTTACCAATAAGTCGATGGTATAAGGTAGCATCAACATCAGGGGTAGTACAAGTGACTAAAATCTTGACTCCAGACTAAAAGGGAGAAGGGGTTAGCTTACAATCTTCCATGTGAAAGTGGTGTAGAAGATCACAGGCATACTTGGACTGAGAAAGGGTAATACCTTATTTGGATTACAAGACTTGAAGACTAAGGAAATAATGCAAGTGTCCTAAGTCTATCATTTCAAACTTCTTTTTGAGGCTAGAATTTACATGGTTTATATGGTTGGGATCACTACCAGTAAGGATAAGATCATCAACATAAAGAACAAGGTGTTAGGGTCCCCGTAGTTTGCAAGATTGGAAAGAACAAACGTTGCAGGGCCTACATCAGAACCACTTTGGAATCCTAGGATCGAGCTCTCCTGGATTCAAAGAGGGATCTCTCTATATGTGTTTAGAATGATATGCTTTTAAAGCTTATGATATGATATTAGGCGAGTTATGAAGCACAAGGGATTTGTTTTGGTTTTGTTTGGGTAGGATATCATCAAAATAAAGGAAGTCTTTGAAGGGTAAAGGTGTGAGTGAGTTGAAAGAATGGTTCAGCTGATAGGATAGGTAAGAGACAGTATCAATCCATTGGGCTATGGAGTCACAAAAGGATTTAATTTCACAACAAGTTTCAAAAGTGATCTATGGGGAAAGTCATCTATATCAAAGGATCTCTTTAGGTCGATTTGTGATATGGAACATTTAAAGTGTTTTGAAAGAAGCAAAGCTAATAACCATTTAAGAATCTATTGAATTCACTAAACAAGAAAAGCCTTTCAAAGTAATTGTTTGAAGCAAGCCAAAGGACAGGGGAAACCATAGAATTATTTGGACAAACTTTTACTAAAGCACACTTTTCAGACAACAATCCAGCAATCTAACAGATTACCTTCAGAAAGAAGAAAACATATAAGAAAATAATGGGCAGCCTAAGATCAGGCAAGGACTTTGAACCTATCCTGCTTTTGGCATACTCTCAGGGATCTTTTCAAAGCAACTGTTGGAGATAAACTAGAGGACAAGGCTAACCATAGACTTCTCTAGTTCAACTTTACTTAGCAGACTTTTCAAGAACTTTCAAAGACAATATCTCAAGTTGTACTCAGGAAACATGGGCTCACCAGCACTTCACTGGTTATACTCTATTAAATTACCCTCAAAGCAACAATTAGAAGAAAACATAGAGATAAATCTTATCAGTGAGAAATAGGGTACTTTGCAGTAAATCCTAATATAAATTTTCTGTTCTTTATCAGAGAAAGTGGACAGTATGAAAACATAAAAAAAAACAATTACAGTAAGAAAAACATCACCATTGACATAGACCAAGATCCCATAAATCAGCTTCTATATTTGATGTCAAACTAGTTACAATCTTCAAGTCCAGTAGGTCTTTACAGCTTTAAACTTCTCTTCTCAATCTATCTTTCTTCAATTACTAACAGAGCTTCAGCAGCCTCAGCAACTATTTACATTCAACAAGTAACCAACCAACGACAACAATGTCTCCTTGTGAAGTATTTATAGAAGAATGAGGAGGTGGAGTGAAAGAAAGGTTTATTTGTTCAATTAATACATAGTAAATGATTCTCGACCTTTGGGAAGCCTTATGGAGAATATTTCTAATATCTTAACTCTGCTAATTGATTTTTACATTAACTTTCATTAACTTAGGCTGTGTTTTTTGACTTTTGAGGCTTTGGGTGGCTAGAAAATACTTTCTGAGCTATCTTTGACAAATATCTCTAATTGTGCATTAAATTTGTATGCTTTTGAGCAAATAAGCCTGTAGGTGGCACTTTTTGGTTTCTGGGGGATTAATTGCTTCAATGATCTGGCATTTTGAAGTGGTCTTCTGTTGATCTGTCTTGATTTGTCACTTTAAACACTGATTTTAATTTTAATTGTTCTTTTAAAGCTTCATCATGCATTTTCGAATCATCTATGGTCTTATACTGTGTCTTTATCTTTTAACTGTGGATTAACTTTAAATCTTCCAAATTTGTGCTTAATCCCTTTATCTTTAATTTCTGATTCTCTTTACTGGTCTTCATTAACTTTTATTGTTTGCTGACAGGTGCTTTCTTTGTGCACTGGAGGGTTTTGCTGAGTAACCAATATTCATGACATATTGATTATAACCTGGAATTTTACCCTTTATGTCCCTCTCTCTGTATTGATTAGGCCTGGGATCGTCATCCTTGGCCTCTGTCACCTTTAGTGATTTTGGGACGGCTTTTGTGGCTTATCCGCCATTAAAACCTGCAACAAACTATCAAAATATTATAAAAAACCTGCGAATGAGGCTATAACTGCTTCAGAGGGCTCGGCGGAGGTGAAGGACCTGTGCAGAGGAGGAGAAATGTGTGGAGGGAGGGTTCCATGGAGGAAATTTGAGAACTAGGGTTTGAACTGGGGTTTTGGGCACAAAACAGTGAAAATGGTTTTGGGGAATACCGGGGTGGTATTCGCATGGCCAGAAGGTGGTAAGCGGTAATAGTCACAATGGATGCAATACGGTTACGAAGACGACACATATCATCCAAAAAACCGCCCATTTCATGTTGAAAACACATGACGGAGGGGTTGGGTGAAATGGGCGCGAGAATGAATGCGGGTCGTTAGATCGTGAGGATCAACAGTGGAGATCAAAAGAAAACACAATGAAAATCCTTTGCATGATCGGGTGAGACCGGCAGGATGATATAGGAGATTGAGCAATGGCCGTTGGATTTGGATTAGATTGACGGTGGAGATCAACCACGGGGGGATGGAGGGTACAGATAGGTTTTTGGGCCGGGTGCCTCCACCGTGAATAAGGACCGTTGGATGAAGATCTTCCGCAGTCAAAAGGGTCAACTGCGGGGACAATGGGGAGTACGAGCCACTTTGGTCGGATGCCCCCGTAGTGAACCTAAGTTGTTGATCTAGGAGGAATGGATGGTTGAGATTAACTCGGTGGATCAGCAATCGTTGGAGAAGAGGGTCTAGGAAGGAGGGATTTTGAATTGCGATGTGTCGATGGCTGATGGGAGAAACAGGTGCGATGCAGCACAGACCGTCTGATCTGAGGGAGATTGATAGTCTGGATTTTATCGATGGGGAAATCCATCGGCGGAAAAAGGAGTGGGAATGAGGAAATGCCAAAGTGCGATGCGATGGAACAATGCGCAGACCGTCTGATCTGGCGAGAATGAATGGTCCAGATCTCATCGGAGGATCGGCATATCGGTGGAGTAAAGGGTCTGGGAACAAAGGAACTGGGATCGACGATGTGAGATGGGAAATGGACTTAGTGCTTGGTCACAGAGCGTGGTTTTATGGCAGAAAAAGGGCTCGGGCTTTAAGCGAAAGGGGTTTAAAGCCTTATATTTAAAAATGAAGGTTTTTGAAGGATTTTAAGGGTTTTGATAAGGGGAAAAAAAGGATAAAAACCTTAATAAAAGGATTTTACAAGGTTTAAAGGGGAATTTTGAGGAAATTAAAGGGTAAAAATAGGAAAAATGGGTGAAATGAAGGGGTTTTTAGAGGGATCAAAGGAAAACAAATGGTGGAAAATGGGTCTGAAAACAGTCTTTTCTTTGGGATAGCAGGGCTTTCTTTGAAGGTTTTGAATGAAGAGATCAAAGAAAAAGGATATTTTTGGCCAAGGTACACAACAAGGCTTCAAGAACTCACAATTTTTCTTAAAACGTATTTCTTGAAGACTAAAAGACCTGTTTTAGCCATCATCAGTTATGACAAAATTTTATTGATGGCTAACACAAGGATGGTGAAGGACTTACCCACTTTCTTGGTGTAGACAGTGTTGTCAAAACAACACCTAGAAAGGCCATTATCTAATATAAATCTATCCATTTTGTCATACCAAGTCCAAGGAGCTTGTTTGAGACCATAGAGAGACTTCCTAAGGTGACAAACAAGGCTAGAGTCATTTTGGATAAAGCCAAGGGGTTGTTCCATGTAAATTTCTTCATGCAAATCTCCATGTAAGAAGGCGGATTTAACATCCATCTAATGGACTTCCCATTTAAAGGAGGCAGCAAGGGAAAGAACAAGGCGGATACAATTCATTTGGCAACAGGGGAGAAGGTTTCAGTATATTCAATGCCTTCAACTTGTGAAAATTATTTAGCAACAATACGAACTTTATGTCTATCCATTTTTCCATCTGGGCCAAACTTTGTTTTGTAAACGCATTTGCATTTGACAAGTTGTCTTCCTTTTTGAAGAGGAACAAGATCCCAAGTATCTTTTGCCAATAAGGAACGATATTATTCATTCATAGCTTCATCCCAATATGGATGACCTGAAGGTTCTTCAAAGGTGTCTGGATCAGGAGTTTCTGGAACTTGAGCCAATAAGGAAGAGGCTCTTTCGAACTGAGAACGTGTACGTCATCGATATGCAGGGTCACCTACAAGAGAAACTGCTGCATCCCGAGTAGAGCGGACCCATCTTGGAAGCTGTGGAGCTAAAGGAATATCTTCAAGAGGTGGGGGATGATTTTCATCCTCGTTGTCATCATCTAAACTAGAAGGAATGCTATTAAAAATAGAAGAGATAGAGAAAGGTGGCACATATGTTGAATCAGGCTTGCAGGCCAAAGGTGGAACACCTATCGAACTAGGCTCGCAGGCCGATATATTTTCATCAAATTTTACATCTCTTCTAATGATTATATTTTTGGATTTTGGTTGAAGGTCTATATCCTTTGACATCTTCAGAATATCCAACAAAAATGCATTTTTCACTCTTAGATTCTAAGGCTATATGTTTCACATCTGGAATATGGGCCCAAGCATCACTTCCAAAAACACGAAAGTGACTTACATATGGTTTGATTGAGCTTCAGGCTTCTTCTAGAGTTACATTCCTTAAAACCTTAGTAGGAGTGCGATTTAATATGTAATTTGCACAGTTAATTGCTTCTGCCTAAAAATTAAGACTAAGTCCTTTAGATTGAAGCATACAATTAGCCATTTCTTTTAAGGTGTGATTCTTCCTTTTAGCTACACCATTTTGTTGTGGAGTATATGGAACAGTATGTTGCAATTGAATGCCATGCTCAGTGCAAAAGTTGATAAATTTGTTGTTAACATATTCTCCTCCATTTTCTGACCTTAACTTAAGAATTTGATGTCCAGATTGTTTCTCAATAAAGGCCTTAAAGGCTAAGAACATGTTAAAAACTTCACTCTTGAGTTTTAAGAATTATATCCAAGTGCGTCTGGAAAAATCATCAATGAAAGTTAAGAAGTACTTGCAACCAGACAAAGAAACAACAGGAAGTGGACCACATAGATCACTATGCACAAACTGCAAAGGGGTTGAAGCGTGCCAAGAGGCATGTTTGTCAAAACTATCCCAATGATGTTTTTCGAGTACACATCCAGAGAAAACACCATCTCAGCAAGATACCATAGGAAGACCTCTCACCATATTTTCTTTACATAGAGTTTGAAGAGAGAGATAGTTTAAGTGACCAAATCGCTCATGCCAAAGTTTTCTCACTTCATCATTATGAGAAACAAAAACAGAGGGAAGACATGATGACCCAAATTTGTCAAACTTATACAACCTTGTGGAATCATCATCAATTCCAGTAGCTAAAATATGTCTAGGATCTTTGAGGTCCTTGATTACAACATCAGGAGGTGAGAATTCTACTATTTTCCCTTCGCCCGAATGAGTTATCCGATAACCAAATAGAAGGTTGCATGACAAGGTAGGAACACATAGTACATCATTAAATTGACCATTATCTAGATGAATGGTTCTAGATCCTACAACACTAAGAGATCTATCATCACCAACATAAATATGTTTGGTGTTACAATCATTTAAAGAAGAAAACATGGCTTTATTTTTGGCCATGTGGTAAGAAGCTCCAGAATCAATGAGCCACTCATGAGAATGAGAAGAAGAAGATACAATTAATGCATAACCAGATGCTTGACAACCACAAGCAGAAAGTTCCATTCCTGAAGATGAAGTTGAAGAAGTCTCCAAATTGATGTGGTGCTTCTTCATTGCTGCTTCCAAGGCTTCCATCTTTTTAAAACATTTGGACTCTACATGGTCATCACGATTACAAAATTTACAATTTATATTTGTTTCCTTCCCTTTTTTTTTAGTTGCCTTATTAGTTTAGTGAGTTTCTTTTTCAATTTTCGGTTGAAATTGCTTAGGACCCTTGTTTGGTTTAGGACCATACTTTTTAGGATACCGCTTCTTGGGATTCTTTTAATATGGTTGTTGTTGGGCTGCTAAGGCTTTCTTAGAAGAGTTTCTAGAAGTGATAAGACCAAGTTGTAAGATTTTTTCTTATTCTCTTATTAAAGAATCACAAAAGGCATAAAAAGAGGGGTTCTTATAGGTTGTTCCTTGAGAAATGATGGCTTATCTAGTGCAATGGAAGGTAGAAATAAATACAGAGCATGCAGGTCCAAGCTTAGCAAGAATGAAATAGATGAGGCCACAATCTTCCTTTTTGACCTTACAACCTTCTAAAAGAAGTCTAAGGGTCTTGAATTTGGACAAAAAATATTCAATAGTGGAGAAATTATTGGGGTCCAAAGCAAGCAACTCATTTTAAAGCTAGTGGGTCCTTATTCGATTTTGAATGCCAAAAACAGTATTTAGCTTTTTTAGGGCTTCATCAGGGGTGTCAATTTCAAGGATATGAAATCAAAGATCTTGAGCAATGGACATTCCTATCAACCCTCGTGCTTGATCTTGTTTATTTTCCCATTTAGTGACTTTATCTCCATCAGTAGGTTTAGTTTCTTGTCTTCTGGCTATTCTATAAACCCCTTTACTTCTAAGTAAATCTACCATGTGAGGTAGCCTTTGGAAATAATTGGTGCTATTAAGAATAACTGGGCAAGAACTTTCCATTTTATTTTAAAAATTGAAGCTGAAAAGGGCTGAACTAACTGCTCCAATGGAAATATCTCAAAACATTAGGCCAATTAAAAAAAGCGGCTCAAAAAACAGCTTCTGGATGAAGAAGTTATGCCTTGTTGAAAAAATTGAGTTGTAGATGTCGAATAGTTACAGGAACGGTTGAAATTTGATGATGAAGTTCTACTTTAAAAAAAATCCCACCCCTTTAACAAAAACCTTTTTAGAAAAATAATCTTGAGAAAGAGACTTGAACCAAAGACCTCTATTCTCATAAATTAACTTTACACCAAGAGAGCTAGTAAAAGGATTCTATAATTGTTTGAAAGGAGGAAGGGGGGTTTTCTATTTTTAATTTTTTTTACTCTTCGGTGTGCGTGATTTTTCCTGCAAAACAAACACAAAAATCCGAGCAAAAAAAAACGAAATACAATCCTTACGGCTGAACATTATATTTTCGGTTAGCCTTGTCAGAAACTATCCCTTTTTGCTCTTTCTGATTTCCCAAGATTGCACAAAGACGCAGGGAAAGAGCATATGTAGCAAAAAATATCTCGTCCTCCTTATTCTGATTTTCCAAGATCGCACATAGTGTAGAGAAAAGAGCATACACAGAGAAGAGGGTATAGATCTAGGAATAGAAAAAATATAAACCAAAATAACCATAGGGAACCGAAATAAACAAAATGATTAATAAATATAACTGCAAAACATATACTTTATACCTCATGATCTAAAATGACATAACTTTGGCAACCAGAAACCTTTTCGCATGAAACGAAAGGGGTTCCTCACTGTAACAGATGCTCCGGACACAACAGAGCCATTCTCCAAGCCCAAAAAAGTTCAGAAATAGTAGATCTAGAAAACGACAGTCGCATGCAGTCAAGCCAGCATCAGATTTGGATCAACAATGGATGCGGCCCTCAAAATAGCTCTGATACCATGTATGAATTTACAGGGTAAGTTCCTTAGATCAAACCAAAGGTCACCGCTTACAAATAGATCACAAATCAGTACGCCGGTATATCACGTGGTTAAAACCCTTGAAGAGGGAAATAGCCCATAGCCTGAGCCAACACAGCCACTTCAGGAAATTTAAATATAAAAAGAAAGTTTACATATTTTTCTCTCATAAACGGTTACACGAAAAATGACCCTCCATGCTCTTTAAATAGAGATTATGGACCAATCAGTGTTAAGCCACGGATCAAGTGTCATTAATACCGAGGAGAGAGTGAACCGTCAGATCACTACAAATCATGACCGTGGGATTATAAGTTACAAATGTACATAGTAAAGAAACACACTTTACCTAACTCTACACTATACCAAGTTATACTTAACTATTTCCTATGCGTCAGAATATCCTAACATCCCCCCTTAATAACAACTTGGGATGGGATTTAAGTATTTACAAAGGTGACACAAAAGGAGCCTATTTCCTATGTGTCGAAATATCCTAACATGTATGACAAGTTCATTGAATGATGTGTGAATCCACTAATAAGCAATATGAAGACAATCTTGGCTTAAAAAAATTTAAGAGAGGCACCAAAGAAGAGGTTGATGATGCTTATCAATTCCTCCTTTCTTACAAGAAAATTTCCCTCGATTTCAATACAACCATCTTCAATCAGCTCTTCAAACTATATAAGGTGGTCAGGTAACCCATAAATCCTCCTTTCTTAAAAGGCAATGTAGTCTTCTCTAAACAATCTCCTAGACTAAAGTATGCACTAGGGGATTTGTTTTCCATATTCCTGCATAGTTTTTACAATGATATCATCCATAAAAACCTGGACAGATAGCTCTATAACAATCCTTGATATGAAATTGTTTCACTTTCTAATGCCAGAGTTATTTGTTTGAGTAAATTTTGTAGTTTGTAGAGATATTTTAGCCAACATGGTTTCTGACCCATTAGAAAAGATGAATTGATACCCTTTTTTGTAACCTTGTGCTATATGCAAGTGTTATGATAGCAATCATAAATGGCATGGTGATCATTGTGATATGGTATGCCTTGTAGAACACCACAAAAAACAATTCAAATGATATCTCACTCTACATTATCAACAAATGGATCAATCGTAAAATTAATGATGCAGACATAATTGATTCTTGATATTTTTCCATTTTCTTTCGATAGGCCTTCATCAAATACAACATGAGTTTCCACCCCTCGACTTGTTTCTGCTAAGCCTAGCATTACCTTGGCATCTTGTATACACGCATCTACAACATTATGGATAGTAGCTTCCAAGGGTCCTCCCAATAAGAAGCACTTCCATGGACCAAGCTAAGAATCTTCAATTCCCCTAAAAATATGCATAAAATTATAAGAAAATGATTTAATCAAGTTATAGACTATAGGTATCTTATGGAGAATTGAAGAGTTTTCATATAATGATATTATCTATACCTTATATGTTTGGAAAGCCTTTTATCAAGTTCAATTCTCCACTACCACAATCTACATTTATCCTTGTTACTTGAAATAGGCAAAGAATTAGAGGTTGACAACAGACTTTCTCCAAGTACCATCCAAAATTCTTCAGTGACTACATCCACAACTATTTTGGATGATCCATGGATCAATTTTTTAACCTCTGAGATACCATCAATTTCATTTCCTTTTGAATCTTCACAATCCAGATCAATAGTGTATGGACAAGATACTGTACTCCCTTGAGCACCATCTTTGGACAACCCTGACATTGTGAAGAAAATTTGTTCAGTCTCCTTAATATAGATAAGCAGTCTAACTGAATCAATCTGCACTTGTTTTGTCATTTGAAAAGTAATATTTAGGAAAATATGGGTTTAGACGATGGAGTCTGGACTAAATAATAAATTAAAACCTTCAAATTAGAAAGAATAGGAAACAAAATAACGACAAGTTGCCCCTTAGAGCCAAAACGCATGAGAAACATCCATGTTGGAGAAGAATTATTGAATGGAATATCCTCCTTGAAGATACAAATATTTAGAATCCAATAAACTGACACATATAACTGTAGAAAGTGGTTGGTTTTTTAAAAGATCTATGACAAAGTGTTCAAGATCCTCCATAGTCTCTCGCATAATTCTGGGCCAGAAAAATAGGAAATTCTTAGATAAACACTCAATAATAAAACCAACATGGAGGTTATTAGAAGAATATACAAATGTAATAATCATTACAAACCTAAGGGCATGTTGCACTCTTGTTATAAATTCCTTCGAATTGTGCTGATGTTCCTGCAAAAGACACTAGTTTAGAGCAAAGCTTCACTATCAAAAATTGAATGCAATGGTCAGATGTGACATAGTTAATATTATTTTGATGGTCACAAATTAACAAACTTCAATGGAATATGTAATAAACACTCAAATATTTTCACAATATACACAAGCATGATGACTTTCTTGTCCAGCATTTCACAGTTCTAATATCACTTACCTAGGTGCATGTACACTAGAAGAAAAAAGGTGTAGAAGACATATTACTGGATATTCATTAATATAATAATAATTGTATGTATATTGGACGATAAACTTGCACTTTATGGACAGTATTTATGTAGCTGAAGTGAAGTTGTCAACAAAATCATTTGGAAGATTGCCACTCATATAACTCACAATGGTAATCATACAGTAGGCATAAAATATGAACACAGTTAAAATGTGATAACATACTATATTTAAATAAATTATCACTATGTGCTTATCAATTCCTCCTTTCTTATGAGAAAATTTCCCTCGATTTCAAGACAGCCATCTTCAATCAGGTCTTCAAATTGGAGTGCAAAAGGAATGATACACTATGTTGGGCGGAAGGAAAGATATGGAGAGGGAAGAGTATTTCTAGGCAGATGGAAGACTCAATTAGGGTTTGTATTTTTTCTTAAAACTTCACAAAAAAAAATTCAAATAGCTGAAGCCAGGGAAACTTTGTGGATCTGTTTAGGGTTTTTTGCTGAGCATTGACCAGAGTTGACTGTGGTCAACCCTTGACCATTTGACCTCCAATCTTGGCTGAAAATATGACTTTTGTTGGCCATGTAGATGGGCACAAAAAACGAGGAAAAAGGAACAGTTTCACTGAAGCCCTAGATATGCAGCATTGCCTTTCTATTGATTGTCCTGTGTTGCCTTTTCTGTGTTGACCAATGTTGACTTGTGATGAGTTGTCTTTGAGGGATATATGTGTGACACTTGGAGGGTTGGATGATCTAAGAAAGACTTTGCTGACTGATGCATCCTATACTTGACTGTCGTAATGCACGATATCCTATATCCTTGTTGGACAAGAAGAATTGTAAAATATGATCTATATTATTGGCTTGTCTTCTGTTGATCTATTATTGTGTTCTATCAGCATTTTACTTTCACGTTTATGTGATTGCTAAATTGATCGGACCTAAGAAATATTGAAGTAAATTTGCAAGCATAAACACTCCATTTCTATCTAAATTTAACATGGTATCAGAGTTGAGGTGAAGACAAATCCCAAGCTAGTGTGAGAAGCAATCACAGAAGAAGAAATCCTATGAAGGACCAATGGCCTCCTCAACCTATAAGGGTTTCAATTCTGAAGATAAATTGACTAATAAGTCTGATTATCATGCATGTAAGATGTACTTGTATTTGGCACTAGAAGATCAAGACGTCATGGAATATATGTAGGGGAAGATTCAAGAGCCTCCATCAAATGCACATTTTGCCACAAACATGAAGTATAGAAAGGAGGAAATCAAAGAAAAGATGATTATCTAGGATTCTATTCGTAAGCAATTGGTTTCTTACATTTCTAAGCTGAGCACATATAAAGAGATGTATGATAAGTTGGTTAGCATGTTCAGGGCTAGCAATGCTAATAAAGTTCTTTTCTTCAAGATTCAATTGAATAATATCAAAAAGGGCAAGGATGAATACATTCAATCCTACTTTATGAGGCTCATTGAAATCAGGAACAATCTTATAGATATTGGAGAAGAAATAGTTGATCGAGAGATGGTTCTTATTGCACTTGGAGGTCTCCCCCATGATTGGTATGTATTCAATACCACTATTCTTAATAATATTGTGATTCCTGATTTTGATGAAATATTGACGAGATGCACTCAAGAGGAGACAAGAATGATGGAGAGAGATCATCCCACTAATGGAAATGGAGATGACCCTACTTCCTTCACCCCTCATGCAAAGAAGAGGAACAATGCAGGTCTGAGAAATCAAAACCATGGAAAGGCGGGACCCAAAGGAAGGAAGGGAAGATGTTACACCTGTAACAAGTTTGGTCACTATGCAAGAGAGTGCCCTAATAGAAGGGAATCTCCTAGGGATGATGACAACAACAAATCTAGGGGGAATGGAAGGAAAAAAAGGTTCAAAGGAAAAAGAAAGGCTCCCTTTGATCGTAGTGTAAATGGGAAACCTTTTAAGAGGTCAAGAAATTCCAGGTATGATGATTCTAATATTGTTGATAATAAGAGAAATGAATTTATCCTTGTATATGTTGAAAAAGTCGCAAAGTGATATGAAATGTTAAGATATTCTTTCTTTTCTTAATAGTTCAATTCATTTTAATGTTGTGTTTGTTGTTATAAATGAGAACTGAATATTTAAATCACACATCCATGAAACATATACACAAGATATACCCTGGGAAAACCCAATAAGGGATAAAACCCCCAAAAAATATCACTTTTATTACGTGGAATAGATAAGCAGATATAAAGTTACAAAAGAAAACTAGGAGAGAATACACCTGGCGACTTTAATGCCTTGGAGTACAACTGAAATGGTCATGCATGGAAGATATAATTGACAGACCTTAAATCTATAGACCCTTAGCTTCACTTTGAATGCTTTATCTTCACCTCAAGTAAACATACATGGGCTAGATCTAATAAATATTTCCACACACCCCTGCAGAAAATTCGATTCTGAAAGCTTGACTTTGAGAGGCTAGATCAGGTCTGAAACTCAGCAGATCTTAAGAGTGTTGAGTGGAAAGAGGAAATCCTTGGTGTCTACTTTCTACTCCAAGTGGAATTTATGTACAAACTTTCCTGGAACCAAAGTTATGATCTTTTCTTTCTCTAAAAGTGTTTCTCGAAATTATGGAAAAAATTCTGCAGAAAACTAGTGCGTGAATTTCATGAGGGACAATATCCCTTCCCAAACTGGATCTTGTTGAGCGTTCAGCAGATATTGGAATGCCTTGGAGTCTACTTTCTAACCCCACTGTAATTTCTCAAATTTGACGCCTAAAGAGAATGTTATGGTTGATTTAGTAATCGAACCTGTAAAGCCTTGCTTGCTGGAAAACTGCTGAAAAAACAGAATTGCATATGCAGAGTGAAGGTTCTTTCTCATTTTTTTATCGTTTTTCTTTGATTCTTCTAGAAGTCACTTTTAGGGTTTACAACTTGACTTCATCAAGTCCCCTCAAGCCTAGTACTTTTTCGACCCACTTAATCTTTTAATTTTACATTGACATAAAAAATACTTTTGCCTTTATAAACTTAGGCTTACATCAAATAAACATTACATGACACTTTTACATCTCTTCTAGTCAACTTGACTAGGAGTTACAACTTGAAAACACTTTTACATGACTCAACAAGGCTTATACATCATTTACATCATTCTCTCACTAGTATGGTCCATATCACATCATCTAATTTACAACATCATGTTCACACAATGAGAAGAAGAGATCTTTTAATTATGTGATCTTCTAGCTTTTCAATCAATGTCATAGTTTAGCTTCCTAGGAGTGATCAGTTCCTAGGTAAGCATCATCACAACATGACAAAGAGGATATCACACATAACAGCCTTAGATTCACAGAAGTCTACCTGATTTAGCTAGACCACATCTTGATTTTTCATATAGCTCACAAGATGTCCGACCCGGGATTTTGCACTAGTGTTTCACCAAGTCCATGGAATTGACACAAGGCCTCACTAGACAATCTTAACCTAGATTTGTCTTGATTCTTCACCAACTCCATGGGTTTTGTATGAGTCACCACCAAGTCTCTTAGCAAGCTTCCATGCCTTGATTTATTGTAACTCACAAGACACGGTCATATGCTCTCATCTACCCTGGTAGCTCACCTCAGGGGAGAGAATGACTCTTGAAGCTATCATTTTTAACAGTATCTTCCCTCTATGCTACATATCCTCTCAACGCCCTGGATTTATAGTTGATTGATAGTGGTGCTTCAAGGCACCTCACTAGTTATAAAGAATCCCTCTCTGATTTGATTGAGAAGGATACAAATCTAGAAATTATCTTTGGAGATAATGCCACCTATCCTATGAAAGGGACAGGGACTGTGACCCTTCATCTATCTTAAGGCCAATTCCTCCGCTTACAATATGTGTTGTACGTACCTGATTTTAAGAAGAACCTTGTGTCTATTTCTGAAAGGGTTCAAAGTGGCATTCTTTGATGGAAAGGTACGTATCTAGAAGAAGAACTTTAAGGAAGCTCTTACTATTGGTTTTAGAGTTGATACACTCTACCAAGTTTCAGGAAGTCCATTGGGGGCTATGTCATGTGATACGACTCTTCAAACAGAGTTATGGCACCAGAGGTTTGCATACCTTCATTACAAATCCCTTCCCAAATCAAGGAAGGTGGTGACAGGGATGCCTAAATTTAAAGATGATCATGAAGGTATATGTCAAGGTTGTGCCGAAGGGAAGCATATGAGGAGACCATTCCCTTCTAGTGTCACAAAGACAACTGATATCTTGCAGTTTATTCATTCTGATTTAACTTGTGTGCTTTTTGTGACATCCTTGGGAGGATGTTCCTATTACATGACTTTTACAGATGAGTTCAAATACTTTTGCAGAGAAGCTGGAATTAAGAGGGAGACCACAACTGCATATATTCCTGAGAAAAATGGTGTTGTTGAAAGGAATATCGGGAACATTGTGGAAGCTACCCGCGCCATGCTATGTGACCAAGGTCTCCCGATGTTTCTATGGGAAGAAACTGCGAACACTATTGTGTACGTTCAAAATAGATGCTTGCATTCCACTCTGGACTCCAAAACTACCAAAGAAGTCTTGGTAAAAAACATGATGTTTCTCATTTTATATTTTTTGGTTTCCCTGTTTTCTTTCATGTGACGAAATAAAAGAGAAGCAATTTGGATGCTTCTGGAAAGAAGGGAACTTTTGTGGGCTGCAATGAAAATTTGAAGGCATATATAATCTATGTGCCTGGTCAAAGAGAAGTGGAGATATGCCATGATGTCACCTTCGATGAATATGTTGCCTTCAAGAAAGTGAGAAATCTTCCTAGCTCCAAGGAAGACAAAGAAGATGAAGAAGCAAGGAAGTAGGAAGAGCCAAAGGATGAACCGATGCCCAATGTTGAACGACCTGTGGATCCTATTTATCCACCTCCTTCAAATAAGAGAAGACCCACATGGCTTAGGGATACTCTTGAAGATGTCGAGAGACATATTGCCCCGACATCGATGGAGCTCAACTTTAGGAAGCATTGCTAGACCCGTACTAGGAAAACCTACCGAGTATCGATAAATCGTGGGGGGCCTGATGTTCTTAGTGAACTCTCGTCCAGACATATGTTTTGCAGTGAACACTTTGAGTCAACATATGGTTGAGCCTCATCACATTCACTGGATTGGTGCCAAGAATATATTAAGAACTTTCCAAGGGACATGTCAAGAAATTTCCAAGGGACATGTCAAAGCTTCCATAGTACTTCATATGATAGATCTTGTTCCTCTCACAAATTGTCCCCTTCAAAATATACCAGTGGGATAATGAGACCAAAATACTTGGATAATCAAATGGAAAGGCATGACTCCTACTTTAGAGAATCCTTGTTCCTCATAATGAGTACCTTCTTTCTTGGTTTCAAATGTGGATTAAGATTGTAATAAAATATAATCAACCTTATTATCAGTTATTCCTTCATCCTTTAATTGAATTATACTAGGTGATTCCTCTAAGGCCATTTCACAGTGATTATCTCCAGATGCAACAGAAACTGTCGATACATCAACTGGAATAAAATCTTTAAATTATTTATCCTTAATGTTGAAATAAAAAGTGGTTACTGCATAAGGACCAGTACCTATAAGCTTCCCCTAATTTTTTTTTAAAAGAAACTAATAACCCAAAAATTTAATGACCAGAAGAAAAAAAATGGTGGTGAAAAGCTCTCAAAAGTTGAAAACATGTCTTTCTGATACACAACTTCACTAGCAATAAATGTATTCCTTATAGTAGAAATGTTGGAAGATTTGGTTGTCTCAGAAATGCTAGTAGCACTTATAGTGGGTTTAGAATCCCCCTTAATTTCATTCAAAGAATTGCTCGTTAGAAGAGAATTGTTCATAATTTTATCATCTTTGTTATGTATTTGGAGTTCTCTTGTGTGCACTTTGCCCGGAATAGGAGCCATGGGATCTGTTATTCTAAAAATATATGTCTCCAATTGCACTTGTTTGTTTGGCATGGTAAAATTTATTGCACAACTGAAGGGAGTTCTAGGAACGGTGGCCCTTTCATCTGCCAGGAATGAAGTCTGAAGAGTTGAATGATAAGCTGCAAAAACCGCATATTGAACAACAAATTTAACTTTCTTTAACTCATTTCCACTTGCATATTTTAGCAAAAACTGCCAAAACATTATCATTATCAGAATAGCATGAAAATAACATGATAATACATACAAAAACTAACTCAAATCCTTAAATATAAAAAACGTTTAGTGAAAACTACTAAACTATGATCCTAAATTATACAAAAATGATCATATTTTTCACGCCTCATAAAGTAAAGAAAGAATAAATTGCCAAGCACTAGTTTCTGTAGAGTGATACTGAAAGAATAGATGATATACAATTTATACATTTTGCATGAATGGTTTAGGAGGGTATTGTACACAAAGATCAGTGCTAGGAATTTCTCATTTGTACACACAATAATTCATGTTAACATCTCCACATAGCATCAATCCAATTAGTTGCTCTCAACTCAGGTTAAAAAATGTAAATGAGTGCAAGATTACGATCATTAAATCGGTATACCAACAAAATATCTTGGATTTCTTGCAATGATCATAAAATTCAAGTGGTGACTGGCTCTTGCTCAGAATACTTTTTCCTCTAAATCTTGTGACAATGGCAAGTGAACTAACGATCTTGAGGAACTATTTTCCCTTATAATAACTCATAATTCTATGTGGGGAAAAATATTCCTTCCAACACATTAGAAGTCTAATCTTGTAAGCTTCAATGAAAAAGTGGGTTCAAAATTTTCATAATAGACCAGGAAAAATATCTTGTCCATATGAAACTGTGTAACTAGGCCAAACATATTCCCACTTTCAGAGATCATGAGGTGTATGGAGATCAAGTGTAAAACCAATGAAATCATCTTCATGGGGATTATTTGCCACATTTTTTTAGGCATGTGGGTCACTAGGTGTTTATTGTACTACTAGTTAACTACATCAAGGTGATATTCTAAATAAGTTGTTTAGGGTAATATGTCTACGGTGAGAACTATGTCATTAATATTAGTGTTTCGGTGGTTTCCCTAGAAATGTTCAAAGGAAAAATCTTAATTTAAAAGGAGAAGATCCACTCATTTCAATTTTAATCATGTCTCAGTCAAACTAATGAATAAGGTCACATATGGAAAAGGCTTTAGTGAAACAGTTTGTCACAAAGATTTTGTGCCCTAAAATTTTATTCAATGAGATAGTTCAGGATGAAGTTGAGTCCCCCATTATGGCATTCCTGAGGCCTTGTGAGACATGTAGGTTAGCTATGTCCACAGTATGGTTTTTCTGACTTCACCAGGAGGACCATTCTGGCAAATATTCTTTCCCCTGTCTCCCACATTGTTTTGGATTTACATTAATGAGCTAGAGAAATATCTTAGGAAGAAAAATCATGCAATTTATGACTGCATCCCACACCACATCTTGATTTTCCTTTTCTTTTTCTTGGAAAATGTGCTCCCTCTGTGTCCCTCCCCCGAGGGATTTCAAAGTTAATCGGATGCTCTGACGAGCCTTTTAGATCTTAAGAAAATGGTCGTCAATTTTTGAAAAACTAAGGTTATGATTTTAATACCTCTAATAAATATTTGGAGTATTTTCATTTCTTGTTTTGCAAGGGGAAAATTGGAGGTTACCACAACCTACACATATTTTTTGGTCCAATTACAGGCCCTTAGATCACCATTAGGGGCACGTTCCAAACTTGGCTCCACAAAGGATATGCTTCCTCAACCTTGCTCGAGGGCCAAAGTTTCCACTTGCATCTTCAAGATATTCCCACTATTAGCCCCTACAGTAAACTCTGACAGTACGACTCAAATTTTGTAGTACGGAGCCGAATTTTTTCCCATATGTACTTTAAAATATCCATCGGTGTCAGATATATATCCATGTCTTAAAATTCAATCACCCATATACATAAGTAGTCGGCCTTAAGGTCAATCACCCCATGATTCCTGTGCATCACTAGCTACAACTCCACATACAGCTCTATGGGTTGAACTTTTCCAGTAACGTGGGTGCATGTATAAGACTTTCTGAATGGCCCAATCAGGAATTTTTGTTAAGGGCTCATGTGCACAAGTTGTTGGTATATTTGAGTTCTTATTTAATTTAAGACTTCATAGAAATGTTAATTGGACCTTGGTTCACTAGTGGTATAAATGAAGTATTAATGCAAAGGTATACTTTACAACATCTAGCATTTACTAAATATGCTTTGGTGAGCCCTGGTATTGCACCAAGAGTGATGCAACTCCCATGGGTTTCCCTACTTTACTTTGTCAACCCAGGGTTCGTACAAACTTGTAGGTGACATTGCTATATACATGACAGATGCATTCTGTTCATGTCATCCTCTTCTGCTTTGTGAAAGGGTGCTATCTCTTAAACTATGATAAAAACTAAGAAGTAAATTACTGAAAGGAAATGACAGAAATGAAACTAACTCAATTTACAGAAAGGAAATGACAGAAAGAAACTAAATTAATTTGTTGAAAGGAAATGACTGGAAAGAAACTAAACTAAATTGCAGAAAGGAAACTAATTTAAACCACACTTAACTTGGCCAATCAGCTAAACACACCCTACTTATCTTATGCTCTATCTACCATGCTTCTATCCATGCAGCTAAAATATCCATGACTTAATTCTGATTGAGAAAATGTTGATTTGTAGTTTGGAGAAGAAAAAGGGGTAAAAGGTGCTAATAAAGGGCTTAACACATGAAATGGGGCTTAGAAGTGGAAAGATGGTTTTTGAACTTTATTGTAGTGACAAAAAGGATTTGGAGAAGCATAATTTGAAAAGTGCGATGGCGGAGATGCGATGGAGCAAAAGTCGCGAAGTATGAAGTGCAACGGGTTAACAGTTGCGACAAGCGAATTGTGAAATGTGAATAGAAAAGAGTTTCGATGTGTGAAATGCATCGAGTGACATGGCGGTGGGACCGGCAGTGGAGCAAAATCGCAATATCACAATCGACATTTGGAAATGGTAAGTCTAAAAGAAAAAAATGAAAATGTGCGAAGTGCGATTGTGATGGGTGACGTGGCGGTGGGACCGATGACAAAGCACGATCACAATATCGCAATCGAAAAATGGGAGCGGTAAGTGTTAATGGAAGTAACTAAACATTGTGATTTGCGATTTGCGATGTACAGTGGTGGGAAGTTCGAGGAGTAAGGGCGGAAGGTCGAATCCCGATAGTTTTCAAGCATTTTGTCTTAGAAAGGGTAGGTAACCGTGAATGATAAGTCTTGAAGGGAAGAGGAAAATGATGCAACGTGCGATTGTGATGGGTGATGTGGTGGTGGGACTAGCGGCGGAGCACGATCGCAATATCACAATCGGCAGATGGGAGCGGTAAATGTTAATGGAACTGAATGAAAACTGCAATCTGTGATGAGCGAAGTACGGTAGCGCGGATTTCGAGGAGGAAAGGCGAAGGTCAAATTTGATGGTTTTTCCAACGTTTTTGCATTAAAATGAGTAAAGAGATTGTAACCAATAGGAACAAAGGAATAAGGAAGTTGAAGGGTTTAAGTGCTGATAAGGAAAAAATGTGGGTGCAGCAGTTAAAATAAGCAGAAAATAGGAGGTAATGGAGGTGTAAAAGCAAGGTTTGGAGGCGTAACATAGAGATGGAAATAGTGAACAAAAATCAATGTTTTTTGTCTGTGGGAAGGTTTACCCTCCTCAATCTCTATCGACAGAGATGAGAAGGGAAGTGTAGATCCACAGCTTTTAGATTTTTATTCTCTATTCTACTACTCACAAGAAAATGAAAAACTACAACAGAAAACTGAAAGGAAAGACTAAGCAACAATGAAACTATCAGAAGCAGATCTAGCTAAATGGCAGAAGCAAAACTAACTAAATGACAAAAAGGAAAGAATGAAAATAGTAGAGAATTTGAGGCACATGGATTGGGCCCTAACCCATGAGCCTAGCTCTCAAAAACTTAAATCAGTCAAATAAAATCTATCCGCTCATTTCATAAAAGAATAACCTCATACATCTTTGAAAGTTTGATCACTAAATAAAATAATAAAAAGCTCAATAGCTTGCAACAAAGTTTCAACTAGAATTGACTGGAATTGACTAAATCTTCCTAGCTCTAGCTCTGATTTATTTCTTCTATAGGGCAGCAACTAACAGCTCCCTAGAAAATAATGATTAAGTCCACTTGAATCCAAGTAAAAAAATATTGATTACACTCCTCTTTGAGTTGCTTGGCTACCTTTGGAATTCAAATTGTTGGAGAGTATCCTTGGGGATCCTTTGGTTTCCTTTGTAATTCTAATTTCTTGGAGAGAATCTTTGGGATCCTTTGGCTGCCTTTGAGAGTTAAGGAGGGTGGACAATCCTCCAATAATTTCTCCTTGTTGTCTCCTCCAAGTCTTTATGATAAAATCCTTATAAAAATTCTTAATAAATCATGATTTTCTGCACTCAACCTCATATTAAGCACTCAAAGTATGTTATCCTTAATCGCCACCAATACTAATATCATAAAACCAAATAATAATAAAAATGCAAGAAAAAAAGATCTAGGAAGGAAAAAAGGTGACCATTAACCCCTCCAAATATGTCTAATGATGGAGCTCATGATCACCCCCTTACTGAATGGTTTCTCATCCTCTGAGCAACTAATTCTCCTCCTGCATTTCCATCAAGGCTTTGATAGCCCACCTGATTTCCTGAGGATGAAGTGTGGGAGTTTCCCCAAGGGGGTAAAAACCATTATTCTTTTCTGCATTCTCCCATTCTGTATCTTGTGCATTTGTGTCCTTTTCATCATTCAGCCCCATTAGCAAAGGTGGGTTGAGCTTTAGTCCCAACCAATGGATCCTTTTGGCCTACATGGCCCTCTTGTATAATGGTGCCCTTTCCAATGCACCCCTCAGTCTTTATGTAGTATGGTACTCCCTGTTCTTGAGGCTGTGAGGGAGTTTGTTCCATCTCCTATGGATGGCCATAATGCTCTCATCTTCTATTTTCCTAGAAGCATCATAAAAGTGGCCTATCACCTGGGTTTGAGTATGAAAGTATATTTCAACAAGTGCAGTGTCCCTTTCAATCTCTCGATGGTTAAGGATGACTCCCCTTGGGCTGAGAAATTATGGTCTGATATATAATGGTTCTATATTTCTTCTTCCCATGACCCTCCATATCTCTTTAGCTCTAGTGTTCTCATTCACCAGCCAAGATACTAGAGCCATCAACTGCATAAGCCCCATTGTAGGATTGGGGTCCCAAATGTTTCAGAGGTTGAATCAACTGAGTGCACTTCCATCCAAGGTCGACTTTCAGAGTCTTTGACTAAGGTTTCAAGAGGAATGTTTGTGGAGGACTAGTTTTGAATGGCATGGTCGATGATTTCATCTCCATCAAGCTGCCCCCCTCTAAGAATAGCATCTACGGTACACATAGGGGTAGTGTTATATAACTCATCTTCTTCATCCTCCAACCATATAGGGATATCATGATCAATGGAAGTATGGGCTGGAGGATATAACACTAGCTGTTTAGACAAAGGCCTGTTTTTTATAGTCATGTTTCCAGCCCGACAACTAATATAAGTATCTGCAGTGGCTAACCAAGGTCTCCCTAAGATGAGGGGATAACCATTAAACTTGGTTTTTGGTTGCAAGACTAGGAAATATGTATTATAATCCCAAGATTCAATGGTAACCATAACATCCTCAAAAATTCCTTCCAGAGTTACTGTGGATCGATCTTCCATTTGCATAACTATCATGGTTTTACTCAAATTTCCTTGGAGATTAAGTTTCAACATAGTTTCCTTGGTCATGATATTGATGGAAGCCCCTAGATCAATCAGAGTGTTGGGGACTATGACACCATTTATATGCACATCAACAACTGGACTACCACATTCCACGTACTTTGGAAATATCGCCTTCCCCAGCATCAGGTCAGACAGTTGTCCTACCACATTGATGGTGGGGGTATCTCTCTTCCTTCTCCCAGGTTTCTTGAAGAAATTTTCTTTGATGAGCCTATTGTAGATAGGGACATCCTTAATGGCCTGGAGAAGTGGTATCTTTACACAAAATTTTTCCAATTATCCTAGGAGTTCAATCTCCTCTGGGGTGTGCTGACTAGGGTGGATAAAGTGCTCAGGAAAAGGAGGTTGTTGGATCTGAGTGTTACCCTCTTTCTTTTTGTCCTCAACCTCTACAGGTGGAGATAGAGGATGGTTTTCTGGGAGTACTCTTCCTGACCTAAAATTAACCTCCTATATCTCCACAACATAAGCTGGATGGGATGTTTATCCACTGAGAACCTATTGTGCATGTCTGTTGTTCGGGTTCGGATTGGGTTGTGTAGGTATAGGTAGCCTAGGTGGAGCAACATGAGTAAGTTGAGGTTGAGGTTGGGGTGGAGGGATTAGAGCAGATGGTTGACTTTGTTTAGGCCTCCACCCTTGGGATGGATTGTTCCATTGACGTTGTTGTGGAGCATACTACTGAAATGGTTGGTCTAGTGGTTCAGGATGATATGAAGGGTTGTAAGGCCAAGTAGGAGGTGTGGACCGAGATGGAGGAGTGGGGGTGTACCAAGGTTTCACGAGTGCACTCTAATTGTTGTGATAGTAAGAGTAAGGTGCACCTTGCATACCTTGTTGATATGACCAAGGGCCTTGAGGCCTTATTTAGTTGATGAAACAGAGTTTCTCTGGCATTGCTTCCCCACCTTCATATACAGCTTTAAGTCCAGGTAAGGAGGCACACTCTTCTGTAGCATGATTTTCCTCACAGACTAAGAAAACCTCTATGAAATTCAGTGGACATTCATTTCTTGGGTGATTCCTGGTATATCTAGGACAAAATATGGCCAGGGCTCTCTCTGCTCCCTCTTTCTTCCTTTTTACCTGCATTGTGTCCATTTTCAAAGAAAAGGTGTACAACATAACACCCTTGAAGTCCTCTAGCATGTTTCCAATCTCATGTTTTATGAAGGTGGAAGAGGAAGGGGTATTATATGTACTTTGGCTAGCTCTGCCCTTCTTCCTAAATGCCATAGAATGGTTCCATAACACAGTTTTGATTGTTTCATAGGATTGTTGGTAGATATCTCCTCCCGCTAACAAATTCAAGGTTTCTATCATCTCTTCATTGATCCCTTCAAGAAGTACAAGTTTAAGTGATTCAGGATCAAGATTACAGTTGGCTCTCTTATAGTTCAATTGAAACCTCTCTTCATAGTCCTCTAAGGATTCATCCAGCTCTAGAGTCATCCTAAAGTTCTCATCCCTAGTTTCCTTGGACCTACAGTAGTATTTTTATTTGCTTCTGAAGGTCTCTTCTATCTCTACCCAGGTAGTGATGTTATCCCTAGGTAGATCAATGAACCAGTGCAAGGTTGCATCCTTAAGGGTGGATGGGAAGAGATTCAACTTCTGATCATTAGAGGTGTAGTCATAAGTCCTACAAACAACATCAAATTGAAACATGAATGTGTCTGGGTCCTCAGAGGTAAGTCCATGAAAGTGTGGAAGAGGTGAGGGGCTAATATTCTTCATCTTAGTTTCTCCATCTGCCTCTCTTATGGGAAAGGCTCTCTGGATCCCAGCCATGGTTAAGATAGGTGAAGCAGGTCCCTCAGTTGAAACAATGTCTTCTTCTTCTTCCCTAATAGGATCCTCAAAATATTTAGAAGTCTCTCCTAAAAGGGGTTCACTCTCACTACCACTGAAGAAGAGTAAAGGGTGGCCAGGAGGTGATGTGGAGGTTTGATCTAGGTGTATATCGGTGGCCACCCACCTATTCCATTTGGACCCGTACCATCAATTCTTACAGATTTTCACTTTCAGCACAACTTACTATTTTTAGCAGGTTTTCGAGTTCTGCACTCTCGGAGCCATTTTGGGGCCCTAATGATCCAGGTGGATATTGGTGGCCACCCACCTATTCCATTTTAAACTCCACCATCAGTTCTTTAATTTTTTTCAGTTTTAGCACAACTTACTATTTTTAGTAGTTTTTCATGTCCTGAATTTCCGGAGTCGTTTTGAGGCCCTAAACGACATTTTTTTGGAAAATCGAGAGCAACATGGATCCATGGGCCGATGCTGCTCACACCAAAAGTTTTACTCCTCAGATATATCTTTCTAATGAGCTATTGAGCGCATCAAACGAAGATCGGATGCCAAATTTACGTCCCCGAGAACTTGAAACACCAATTTACCCAAACGAGGACCATAGTTTTCGTGCTTCATCTCCTAGGGTTAGAATTTTGGACATTTAGAGTTAGCCACCACATCTCTTCTCATAGATAAGCTACCAGTGCCCTAGATATTTTATTTCCATTATGTCTATAAGCATATTTCTGTTATTTGATATTAATGAAATGAATCATTATTTTTGTTGCATCTCTGTTTTTATGTCTATTTCTGTATTTTCTTGTGTTCTTTCATAAATCTGGATCAGTGGTATTAGAGCGGTCTGCTCTTTCTCTGTTTTTCTTTGCATGTCCCCTATTATCACACATAAATTTTAATTTTTGATGGATAGGATCTCACTCATTTAGGTTTCATTTTGTCTCATAAGTCATTTTCATGAAATTTTTGAAAATTTTTCATTTGGTGATGTCTACCCTAAGCCTAAAACCCACCTCAAACCATGTCATATAATCAAAATCTACCTCATCTCATTTAGTTGTCATTCCCACGCTTTTAAATCACAAAATATTCCACCTATTAATTTTTCATAGTTTCGTAGCGAATTATATGGAAAATAAATAAATTTCACTACGAAAATACCTAACAGTTCCGTAGTGAATTTGTCATTCGTTAAATGGTTTTCGCTATGAAACTAGGTTTTTTCCTACAGAGAGTGTCAGAATGGTGTGAGGTGTCAATTTTCAATAATACAAAGAAAGGGGTGGGGTCATTCGAGTTTTTTATTATGATTCCCAAACATACCAGGAAGATGAATCTGCACTTGCAAGTTGAAAGCAGATCATTACAAAATCAAGTGGAAGACCTTCAGGAACAAATGGACATGATTTAAGATGAACTGGAGAAGAGAGGACTGAAAATGAAAGTGATAGAAGAACCTGAAGGTCAACCTATTGTTAATGAAGATGAAACACCCAAGGACAGAAGTGTTGAGCTAAAACATTTTGGTTAAAATTTATAGTTTGCAAGTGACATAAATTTTGGCTTAGAAGATGAATTTTTAGAGAAAGCTACAAAATCTGCAATTTATGCCTTATCAGGCAATTTCGTAGCGAGCTCAAGGCTCGAAGGCCGAAAAACGCTACGAAATTTCTGAAGATTTCTTTTGGTCTTTAAAATCGGTTTTATGAATAACTAAGGAGGGAGTTTGATAGTATTTAGATATTTTGACCTCACAAATACTTTTTGACCAGCAGAGGTGGTAGAAGGAAAGGTTAAAAGAAAAAAACAAACTCGCTACTAAACTACGCTACGAAACTGCCTAAAGATTATTCGTTTTGCAACGAGGTGTTTTTGAAGGGTTTTTGGAGGTTCAAAAGGCATATGGAAGACCAGCAAGCCACGTGGAGGTATCCAAACAGATAAGGAGAGATCTCAGAAAATATTCATCACTTGGTATGCATGTCATTCATATAAAACAACATAAAGACAAAATTATAGTTAATGTTGATCCTTTCCTAGAGAATAGGAAAGTTGTTGCTAATTTCTCGAAAAGTACATTTATGTCTTATGCCATGGAGAATGTCATTCGAGCATCTTATCTTTATCTATGTAATGGTCCCACTATTAGAGAAGTGGAGGAAATAAATGTAATTAGAGTCAACTCTTAAACGACTAGTGTATTTTTATGTTCCAGAAATAGAGTTGTCAATTATGATTAGCTGTCAGAGTCAAGGTTTGATGATCCAACATCCTATGTAATGTAAAAATATTTTATTTATAGACAGAAGATCGAATATCAAAGGGTTGGAGAGTATTATACTACACTGCTATTTTTGTAAAACTTTCAGCTTCAGTAATATACAGTTGATGTTTTTTCCTTCTTCACCTAAGATTCGAATGAAGTTTTCAATGAGTTATATATCCTGTTTCTTTCATGTTTAATATTTTTAGTTAGTTTATATGTAGTTACTCAGAACTCATGGAAACATGCTCTAATTTCCTTTAGATGTTAAACTGTTGTTTTCTCTCTGTATTGTGTATTTATACCATATTTTCATTGAAACTCCCATTTACCTCAGTTTCCACTAGAAGGATTATTTCATTGACTTGTCTGATGTTGACTCCATTTTCCCAATGGTAGAAGTCCTTTACATTTTCAACCTGCAATCAATCATAATCAATTTACAGTCATAGAGTTAGCCATCTAATTTATTTTTCACTGAAAATCATAAGTTACCTTGAGAGAGCCCTCTCAGACTAAAGAGGCTAATCTTCAGTTCAAATTTGGTTGAAACAATTACTCTAAGTTGTCTGGTGGAGTAGCCCATCAGTACCAATTTAGAGATAACATCCCCAATGCAGTGAGGGTATAAGGAGTTAGGGTTCGATCTGGTTGAACCCTTGCAAGATCAGCCTCGCAAACCCTGACAACCTCCCATGGCAGAAGAAAAGAAAGATGAGGGAGCAGGATATCCTATCAAAATATTGCTCGAGGAGGCCCTCGAGAAACAAAGGAACGTGATGGTGGATAACTTTGCTCAGATCCTTCAACGTCTGCCCACATATGACGCATCTTCATCCAACAGCCACTCTAGAGGTGCCACTCCCTTCAAGGTACAGGTAAAATTTGACATTGTCGTATTTGAATGCCAAAGAGATGCAAACGCTGTCAATAGATGGTTTTCTAGAAGGGTATTTCTTAGTCCATGATTTCTCCGACCAATAAAAGATTGTTTTTGCACTCCTCAAAGCCTCCCCCCATGTCAAGGACTAGTGGGAAATGTACTGTGAGAAAAAGGATGAGGGAACCCTCTCTATTCTCGATTGCACCCACTTGGAATTTGTTCTGAGATGGCATCAGGGAACAATATTACCCCGTGGGGAGATATGAGGACAGTTACATCCAATGAACCATGTTGCGCTAGCAAAGGGATCAAGATGTGCACGAACTAACAAAATTGTTCCATACCTTGTGCACAAAGTTGGGTATTAAAGATTCAGAGAGACATTTGGTGTTCAAGTATCACAGTTGTCTACACAAACAAATTTAGGAGGAAATGGAGTTCCTCGACATTACATCTCTTATCATGGCGTATCGTTATGCCACCAAGATCGAGTAGAAATTTAAGCAGAAGAAGCGATACTTTGGATCCATGAATCCGAAGCCAGGGAAAGATGCCCCCGAACCATAAAACAAGGGGAAAGTCCAAAGTGGGGTGACTCATAACAAAACCACAATTCCAAATAAGGACATGGGGAAGTGATGTGAATTTCATAACAACCCCACTCACAGCACAAACGAGTGTCGGGCCAAACAGTCATTGGTGGCCGAACTAAAGGCACCCGAATCAGATGCATATTTTGATCCTAAGTCAAAACCAAACAAAGGAAACGATAGATGGAAGTAGATCATTGATGCAGATCCCAGTTCCATTGTTTCCACCACCAAGATCCAGAGGGAGGATCCCAAGGATCCAGAGGAGGGGGAGCACCTCTTCCACTCGCAGATGTGGGTGAAGGGTTCTCCATTGCAATTCCTTGTCAATAGTGGAAGCCAAAAGAACCTCATTTCAGCAGAGGTCATGAAGTGGCTTGGCCTACCAAACATAGCACACCTGCAGCCATATACAATCGGGTGGCTTCACCCAGGGAGAATCTCCGCGAGCGCGAGCAGTGTCGCCTTCCGTATAGTATCAAGCCATTCACTGATGAGGTATTATGTGATGTTGCTCCTCTTGATGTAGTTGATGTATTATTGGACCAACCATACTTGTGGAGGTGACATGTTGTGTATGATTCTAGGCCTCGTGATGTTATAATTACTTTGAGAAATAACTTGTACAAGATACTAGAGGTAGTACCGCCTCCTGTCATCTCTTCGACTACTGCAAACAACGCAATAATATTGCTTCCCAAACCAGGAAATTTATTTTCCTTGCAACTCGCTCACAAGGAATGAAGAATATTGTGACCACAACATCGAAACAGGGCTCCCCTGCATGGCTGCATCAGATGGACAAAGTCATGGAGGAATACGAGGACATTTTCTCCTCACTCGCAGAGGTTCCTCTACACTGTCAAGACATGCACTCCATTGATCTGACCCCCGATGCACCGCCGCCTAATGTTTCCATACCTCGTGCAACTACATAGATAAAATTCACACCTGTACTGCTTGAGGCTGATAAAGAAACCAAATTTACTAAACGCATCGAGCATGTCCACCCACAGGTCCATGACATCTTCGACAAATCTAATACCCAGTTCAACAGAATTTTTCTCATCTCATGGAGGATCTCAACGCAATGGGGACCATTACTTCCTAAGCAGGTAGGAATGATCCAGGTGGATATCGGTGGCCACCCACCTTTCCATTTGGACCCGCACCATTAATTCTTGCAGCTTTTCACTTTCAGCACAGCTTACTATTTTTAGCAGGTTTTCGGGTCCTGCACTCCCGGAGCCATTTTGGGGCCCTAATGATCCAAGTGGATATTGGTGGTTTCCCACCTATTCATTTTGAAACTCCACCATCAGTTCTTTCATTATTTCAGTTTCAGCACAACTTACTATTTTTAGCATTTTTTCAGGTCTTGAACTTCCGGAGTCATTTTCAGGCCCTAAACGACATTTTTTTGGAAAACAAGGAGCAACATGGGTCCATAGATTGATGTTTCTCACACCAAAAGTTGTACTCCTTGGATATATCTTTCTAACGGGCTATTGAGCATGTTAAATGGAGATCGGATGGCAAAGTTACGTCCCTGGGAAGTTGAATCATCAGTTTACCTAAACGGGGCCCACAGTTTTGGCGCTTCATCTCCTAGGGTTAGGTTTTTGGACGTTTCGAGTTTTCCATTTTTTCTCAATAATAAATAGGCCCTCAAGCCTCATTGTAACACATGTCAGAGGAATGTAGCCACCACATCTCTTCCTAGAGATAAGTTACCAGCGCCCTAGCTATTTTGTTTCCATTATGTCTGTAAGCATATTTCTGTTATTTGATATTAAGGAAATGAAGCATTATTTCTGTTGCATCTTTGTGTTTATGTCTATTTCTGTATTTTATTGCGTTCCTGCATAAATATGAATCAATGGTATCAGAGCAGTCTTCTCTTTCTCTGTTTTTCTTTGCATGTCCCCAACACGGTCAGAGTATTAGGAGTTAGGGCTCGATCTGGTTGAACCCTTGCAAGATCAGCCTCGAAAACCCCGACGACCTCCCATGGCAGAAGAAAATAAATATGAGGTAGTAGGAGCTCCTATCAAAATATTGCTCAAGGAGGCCCTCGAGAAATAAAGGAATGCGATGATGGATAACTTTGCTCAGATCCTTCAACGACTGCCTACCTATAGCGCATCTGCATCCAATAGCCACTTTGGAGGCGCCATTCCCTACAAGGTATAGGTAAACTTTGGCATTCCTGTATTTGAAAGCCAAATAGATGTAAACATAATCAATAGATGGTTGAATTTTCTATAAGGGTATTTCTCAATCCATGATTTCTCCGACGGAGAAAATATTATTTTTGCACTCCTCAAGGCCGCCCCCCATGTCAAGGACTGGTGGGAAACATACTATGAGAAAAAGGACGAGTGGGAACCCTCTTTGTTCTCGGCCTCACCCTCTTGGAATTCTTTCCGAGACGGCATCAAGGAACAATATTACCCCGTGGGGAGCTATGAGGACACGTACATCCAATGGACCACGCTGCGATAGCAAAGGGATCAAGATGTGCACGAACTGGCGAATTTGTTCCATACCTTACGCACAAAGTTGGGTATTAAATATTCAAAGAGATATTTTGTGCTCAAGTACCACAACTATCTCCACAAACACATTAATGGAGTTCCTCAACATTACATCACTTGGCACAACATATCACTATGCCGCAAAGATCGAGCATAAATTTAAGCAGAAGAAGCGAGACTTTGGATCCATGAATCTGTAGTCAGGGAACGGCACCCCCGACCCACATAACAAGGGGCAAGGCCAAAGCGGGGAAACTTGGAACAACACCACAAATCCAAATAAGAACAAGAGGAAGTGGTTTTAATATCATAACATCCCCACTCACAGCACAAACGAGTTTCGGGACAAACAGTCATTGGTGGCCGAACTAAAGGCACCCGAATTAGATGCATGTTTTTAACAGATCCAGGGATCTTAGGCAGGGAGATCCTCTGTCTCTGTTCCTTTTCATTATAGTAGCAGAAGGCTTAGGCAGATTAATTAAATCTCAGCTTGTAGATGGTAAAATCAAAGGATTAAAGTTATGTGGACCGCATCTTGCTCTGACTCATCAACAATTTGTTGATGATATACTGTTATTTTGTCAAGCATCGGTAAGAGAGATCAGAGCCATTTTACAAATCCTTGAATACTTTATGGCTGCTTTAGGTACGTTGGTTAATAAAGATAAATAAAATGTCTACTTCTTTAATGTTAATCATGAAACGGAAGTCTTCTTGTCACGACTTTTGGGCTTTCAAATTGGTTCCTTTCCTATGAAGTATCTAGGAGTACCATTAAATAAAACTCCTTTACGAATAGCATATTGGAGAGAATTGATCACGAAAATGGAGAAGAAACTTCAGAATTAGACTTTTCGTGCTTTGAATGCACCCAGTCGATTGGTATTAGTAAAATCTATTCTCCAATCTATACCAATATACCAACTTTCTGGTCGAACTATTCCCAAGAGTATTGCTACTCAGTTGGTTACTATGTTTAAGAAATTTCTTTGGCAAGGCATTCAAGAAAACAGAAAGTGGGATCTTATGTCTTGGGAGAAATTAATTAAATCTAAATCAGCAGGAGGCCTTGGTCTACTTGACCCCTTTATAGTAAACCAAGTAATGGGCGCTAAATTGTGGTGGAGATGGCTCCAAGGCGGTTATGATTTATGGAAGTTAATTTGGGAAAAGAAATATGATATGCCTCAATCAGTTGCTGGTAAGCTAAAAAATGATATTTTTCCCAAAGGATCTATCATTTGGAACCTTGCTACAGCAAACAAATTAATTATCTGTCAACATAGTTTCTGGGAAATAAAGGAAGGATGCACAGCACTTTTTTGGGAAGATTCTTGGTAGTAGTGTGAGAAACTTTTTTCTCAACTTGATCTTGCAGAACTCTTCATATTTACAAATCTTCCAAATAATTGGATAATTAGTCATTATTGGAATCCTCATGAGGTAAGTCAATGGCGGAAATGGAAGGTGAGAACAGATTGGCCAAGAGCACCAGAAACCATCCAATGGAACAATCTCGATAAGGAGTTGAAAACAGGGAAAATCGCTATCCAAATAGGAAGTGATACCTTACACTGGGGATACAAAATCAAGCGAACCTTCACTATCAAAGAAGCCTACAACATTCAGATCCAAAATAATAATCCTCATGGGCACTCCATCTGGAAGAACATCTGGTCTATGCATCATTGGCCTAAAGTAGCATATTTCCTCTGGCTCCTCAGTCATAGGAAAATTTTAACTTGGGATAATTTACAAAATAGAGGTATGATAGGACCATATTTTTGTTATATGTGTCATCAGTATGCTGAAACAATTGAACATCTCTTTAATTCATGCCCATTTGCTGAGGCTATTTGGAGCAGATTGGATCAAACTTTCAAACAAACGAATAGAGACCCTCTCAGTATTAATACAACTTTGTTAGCTTGGTGCAAATGGGGTTATAAATGTGGTGTATTGAATCGTGCTTGGAAATTATCAATAGGATTCTTACTTTGGGGTCTTTGGAAGGAACGAAACCATCGGATATTCCGAGGAGAGGAACAAAACCTTCCTAATATTTGGGAAAAAATCATTGATAATATCCGAGAAACAATCCTTATGGAAAAATGGATGGAGGATGACTGGAAAGCAGAAGGGATCAAAGCACAAATTCTCAGAAACATAAATCTGCATTCTCACATGTTATCTCCTACTCTTTGGAAATTTCGGCCTCCTAGACAAGAAGTTCAAGATAAATGGACATCTCCACAAATTGATTTTCTCAAACTTAATTTTGATGGAGCTTCAAAAGGCAACCCAGGACTTGTTGGTGTTGGAGGAATCTTTCGGAACTCTCAAGGAGAAGCTTGTCGAGTGTATGCCATGGACCTGGGACATGCTACCAATAACGAAGCAGAGCTTAATGCACTTAAACAGGGTCTGATTATAGCCATAAGGGAGAATTACTAGTGCTTAATTATTGAAGGAGATTCTGCTATGGTTATTTCTGTTTTAACGAAACTTCAGAAAGGAACGAAGTGGGAGAAAATCAGTAAGAGTTGGCAAACAGCAACCTTAACTCATGAAATAGGCTTGCTGGTTAACCAAATTCAATATATAGTTTCCTCTCATATCAGTATGAAAGGTAATCAGGTAGCAGACTACCTTGCTAATTGGGGATGTAATAATGTTGATCGTCCTCTAGATATTACTCCTTCCAAAAAAATTTGGAATATTGAACTTCATTCTCTACAACTAATTCTTCAGCAAGATAATCAAGTAGATCCCCAATCGGTGTGTCAGATAATTGATTTATGAAGGCCGCCGCCATCCTCTTCACATCCTTTGAGCCTTTATGGTTAATTATACTCCTATGCACGATCTTACCATCCCACGATGGATGGGTATCATTTCAATGAACAGTTGGAGAGCATGCATTAACTGCATGGCTCGTTCCCCGAATATAGCAACCTTCCCTCGTAAACTTTTATTTCTATCTCTCTGCATTTTGTTTACTTTTCTCTACTCTATGGAAGGATTTCATGACTAGCACGGAGCTTCGAACCTGCACTCTGACATTCCGCCAAGGTGTCTAGAGTATGTGATGGCCTTTTCCTCAAGTCTCTTTTGGGATTATTCTCTGGATAAGTTCTCTAAGTTCGCTACTATTTGTATGGTTAAAAAGTCTGCTCTACTCTATTCTTGGAGTTTTGTATTTTTTCATGTCTCTGAAATCACAGTGGAAGCTCGTATTATCCCCTGTTTTCGCAGTCCAGACCATCTTAGTATTCAAATAATGGTATATTATAGGTTAAATGGGACTGTTTTTTGGATACATGGGACTGTCTGTAGGTTAAATGGGACTCTCTGTTCGTTGTTCTTTCCTGAAGCTGTTACTCATACTTTAATTTTCACAATTGTTCTGGGCATAGCAAAGGTATCTATGTATCTTTTTATTATAGCTTTTATTCGGGTCAATCTAATGTCTCAGGCATTGGGTGTATGTTCAAATACCCTGATTTCTGTTTATTTTGCTAAGTTGCCTCTCATACAGTTGATAAGGTATGTGTCAAATCCTCTCATCTGTTTCCATGATATTACAACCTAATTTCATTCCATGATTCCAAATTATACAGTCAATTATCCTCGTCCTCTGCAGCGTTTTCCTCTTATTCTACTCCAGAGGAAATTCTACTGTTTTCACAGCTACAGTTTCACTATTAATGGTATCTATTTCACTGATCCTCCCCTATCTCCAGATAGTATGCCTCAAACAAGAGCAGGTTCTTCTACAACAACTGATATTCCTCCTAGAAAAAGAGGAAGGAAAACAAACTCAGAGACCTTGGAAACTATGGCTACGATTTATGAGGAAACAACTCCTGAAGATATTAAGAGTTCAATTGAGACATGGGAACAAGATTATGAGGAAGATGATATGGATATCAGTCAGCAACAAGCTAGAATGGAATTCATCCTGGACCCGGCAAGTACAAGGGGGAGAGTCTCCCTATTTCAACAGAGTGTGAAGACCTATTGGAAAATTAAATGTGTCCTAGCTAAAGCTTTGATGAGCCTACAGGAAAAGGAGGTTAAATCGCATTCTTCAGTGCTTCTCGAACTCCAGGCTATGAAGCAAGAAATGTGGGATATGGCGAAGGTTCAGCACCAACAAAATGCTCGAATTGGTAACATTGAGCAACAGCTCAAATTGCTTCAAGCAGAGGTCTCTGTTGTTTCTGCAAAAGCTCCAAAATAATCATCTGATGGATAATCAAATTTCTGTTTTACTTCATTTTTTAATGCCTTTAAATAGTTTTTATCTGTTTAGTTTAATCTACAATTTCTTTGGACATTGTCGTGATAAACTAGAGGCAACTACAAGACAGAAACAATTTCAATTTTGGTTTACATTTAACTCTTTAAGGTGGCCAACAGACCCGGTTTCCTTCAAGCAGGTTGAGGCACCTTGACACTGATGTATTTATTTTTGCAACTTGCTCTTATAATAGAAATGGATAGGTACTACGGAATTTACAAACAAACAAACAAAAAAAATTAGTCAATGTTTCATCGCTGACCCAAAAACTCTAATGTGCGAATCCATAATTTAAGATATTTAACGGGGATCATTTTTCACTTCACCCTCATCCATAAGCTCCAACAACTATAGAACCATCAAATTTGGTACATTGTGAAATATGTAATCCAACATTTTCCGGAACTCACATAAGAATTTGGTGTGCCAACATCTATTTTCCTCACAATTTCTTCTTGGTGCACATTTCATCTGATGAAGTGCATGAAAAAACTGTTCAACGGGTTCCAATACACCATTTTTATCATATTCAAATCCCTGTGACTTTAATCAATATAGTCTTGGGTAAGAAGTGAGTGAACGATGCTCCAGCCATAAAATTGAAGTCTTAAACAAATGATTCCAACTCGTTCAACAAGTAATATACCTACCACAACTTGACCTCTCTATTATTTGGATTATCATGTGTGTGAGTGTTGGATATAGATATACAGTGATCTCTATTCTTGAATTGGAGGACAATATTAAATTTCAATGTTGTCTTTATAAAATCGACCAAGAAAATTTATAACATAATTGCTCAAATAGATGAATTTATTTTTTAACAAATTAAATTGTTATGATCTATATAAAGTAGCAAATCCATCAACATTATTTTTTTCGTCCCCCTCTCTGTATTTTCCTTATACACTCTTTCATGTTTCACCAATTTTAGATGGAAAAACAGACATCAAGGCAGTTGATGGTTGTGCTACATTCTTTAAACTAGACAAAATTAATTTGTTAAAAAAGGAATGCATCAATTTGAATAGTTATGGTATAATTTTTCCTCGTTGATTTCATAAATAAAACATTGCAGTTAATCTTGTCCTCTCTTTCAAGAATAGTGGTCACTGTCTGTGCATAGCCAACACTCACATACATGTTAATCCAAATAATAGATATGTCAAGTTGTGGTGGAAATATTACTTGTTAAACTAAATTGAATCATTTTTTTCAAGACAATTGTAGGCTCATTCCACTTATAATATGTGGGGATTTTAGTTATATCCTTGGAAGCATTGTTCACTCACTTCTTACCCAAGGCTGTGTCGATTTTAGGTCATAAGGATTTGAATTATGATCCAAATGGTTTATTGCAACCTATTGAGAAGTTTAGTTGTACACTTCCTCTAGTGAGTTCTTATTCATATTATTTTATATGCAATGTGGACTAGGCATAAATTGCGAGAAAAATGGATGTTGGCATATGGTAGCCTAGCTTCACCATCTTCTTATGCGAGTTTCGAGGAAATTTTGACTACATATTTCACACTATGTTGAAATTGAAATTGTTATCATTGTTGGAGCTTATCGATGAGGTTGAAGTGAAGAACGATGTAATTCCCAATATTCAAAATAAAATATCTTATTGCAATTGAAGATTGATTTTATTAGTTAGTGTAAAAGCGTTGAATATTTAAAGACTTCACAAAGTCATTTGAATATTGATGATGGAATTATTACTTTTCCACTTGAAATGTAGTTTTCTAAGTGTTAAATGTTTTTACAATAAATAAAAAGAGGTTAGTGTAAATTATGTCAAACTTTTGGTAGAGATTTTGTTGGATGTTTAAATTTTATCTATGCAATTTGTAGAATTCTAGTGTTTTCTGCCTTTTTTCTTCAAATATAGAATCAATTTATACATTAAAAAAAGGTCTTTACTACAATTAAAGTTTATTATTTGACTGGAAATTGTTTAGCCAAATTATAATGAAAATATTTTGGAGATTTTAAATTGACTATCTCACCAAAAATTATATGACCAAATTATAATGAAAAAAAAGGAAAAACTTCTAATGGATAAATTCCTCCATTTAAACTATGCTATAAAAATTATAGTGCTCCATTTGAGCTATTGTCTAAAAATTATAGAGCAATGTAATGATTAAAGTGCTCCTTTTAAACTATGATATAAATATTGTAGTGTTCCATTTGACCTATTGTCTAAAAATTATAGAGAAATGGAATGTATTAATGGTGACCATTATTTGAATTTTTGAAAATTCAGCTATACATAAATTTTAGTGGAACATGTTAATAAAAATTTATTATGATTTTGTTAATTTTAATGATATTTTTATTTCATATATGTTATGAGAAATACTAATTTATTTGAATGATTTAAGTTAGGTTTTGAATTAAACTTGTGGATTAACACTATAACCTAAAAATATATATAGCACCCTTAAGTATATCAATCACCTATAACTTTTCCAATAGTAATTAGAAAATTATTTTGAAAGAATTTTATTATTATTAATATATTTTTTATATTAAATAATATAATTTTTCAAATTTATTATTATAATGAGTATATTGTTGTAATGGGTCTAACTCTTTTTATTAACTAGATAGACATATTGTAGTAAATTTATTGTTTACTCTTGGTACCAGCCTCAAATGAGTTGAAGTACTTAGGAAACAATCTTTCTAACTTCAAAGGAAACAATCTTTCTATTATTATAGATAGACACATACTTAACCTGCAATTTTCACTCATCCATTAATGACTTGACATTGGCTAATAATTCAAATAGAAATATGAACTCCTTAATCAAAGTCATCTTTAAATTTTTACTGATGATTATGAGGTTAAAAGTTTCTTTAATGAAATTAATTTATACTATATACTTTCAAATATCATAGAATATAAATATATCTTCAGAAGAGTCCTCACACATTTCAAATTGAAAATTGGAAATTCAACTTGCAATAACTATAATAAAAATATTACATATTCTTATCTCTTTATAATATCCATCATAATATTTATATTTGGATTATAAATAAGAAATATAAAAGTATAATACCTACAAAAATTGAATTTGAAAATCATATCTAAATGACAATAAATTTATAGTATCTATAGGAAATCATTTCCAAATTTCAAACCTATTATTCAATTATGGAAACCTATTACTTCCAGACCATTGTAATTAAATGTTAGCAAATAGTATCAAAATATCACCTCACATTGAGAATAGTCATAAGAAAAGGAGAATATTATCATTATTATTATAAAAGAAAATTATACTCTTGAATTCTTTACTTTAAATTATTATTACTCAAAATATCACTACGAAAATAACTAGCTAAAGTAAAAATGTCAAAACAAAAATATTAATATAGTAGTAAAAAGTGGCTACCTTGCAAAGGTCCTAACAAAAATCAATCACTATGAGTAATAATTAAATTTATTTGTAATTCAAGTCAACTAAATTAATATATTTAATTGTCCATAGTGGTCATATGAAATATTGTGTAAACTAAGAAATTCAAGGTTCAAATCTCTTTGAAGTAATGTGAAGTAATGTAATGTGCATAAAAAGGAAATTATCCCAAGCCACAAAGGAAACCAAATTGTTCTTTGTTTCATCTATATAATTAATTTAGAATAGTCAAAACTAACTATATAAAATAAAATTAAAAATAAAAAATAAAAAAATACTATAATAATATTAGATCTAAGACTTTTGTGATCCATAAAGTAGATAGATGTCTTTTGATTAATCACATCATTAGGATTTGATCGACGTTTCAAACCCTAGCTAATTTGGTTATCCTCAGGACAAGGTGAAAAAGCCCAAGGATCTTCCTAAATAAATAGTGTTGATGCATCACTGTCCGAAATAAAACTAGTGGTTAAAGAATTAGTTAATTATATATCTATATATATATATATATATATATATATATATATATTATTTTCTACCTTTTAATTAAATATAATAATAAAAGATTAAAATTTTTATTATTAAATGGTTATAAACATTAATAATTTCTAATACAAGTTATTAAACTTTTTTGTTAAGTATTAATAAATATTTTAATTAATATAATACATACGAAAATATATACTATCATTATAAGATAATTATATAATATAATTATAAGATAATACCAAGGAGAATGAATAAAATAAAAGCAAGGGGAGGAATAAAGAAAAGATCAAGTCAAAAAAGAAACTCACAAATAAGGGAAATAAAACCCTAAAAGGAGCAAAAGGAAAAAGACACCTAGAGAATGGGAGAAAAATCATCTAGAAAGAGATGGAGTCCAACTCTTACTCAACTTCCAACCATCATCCCTATTGAGATTCTTAGCATGCATCTCAATCTCAATGGACTTCCTAAGCTTCCTATGATGGAATTGATCCACCCTAGCAATGAATTTGGAGTCCTCAATGCAAACATGGTGACATGAATTTTCTTGATGTTCAGTAAGAGCTAATGTGAGTGTTCGATTAATGTGTGAGTGTCATTTTTTGCATACTTCCACCAGTGATCAAATAGACTCTTATCATGTCTTTTTAGGGTCCCATTTTAAAAAAATTGTCATTCCATTAGGTCATCATGCAAAAATTTGGTCATTGGATGTAGATCTAGGTCTAATTTCACTCCTTTCAAAATTTCATTACTTCCTAGCTCATTTAACCTCTTTGCTGAGTGTGACATCATTCATAAAGTGTCATCATCATTAAATTCATTTTCATCATGGTTTCATTCAGTCCAAAGCCTCCATTAGGTCTTATGGTTTCCAAGAAATTCAAATAATCATTTCATGCCATAAAGTCCAGCAAGTGAAGGAGTGACAATAAGGAAATTTCATGAGTAAATTTGATTTCAAAGAAAATGTAATTTTATGTTCGTAATTTGTAATAAGTACTCAAAGTTCCAAGTAGCTGCAACACTCAAAGTTCCATCAGCAAATGAGAAAAGTTCCAAAAAGCCATTTAGTGTTCCTAAGCCATCAAAAGATGAAGTTCAAAGATCAAATTCAAAATTTAAAGGTAAAAAGGAAATGTAAAGTTGATTGTGAGAAAAGGAAATTTGGGTCCATGTTCATTTAATGATATTTTATCAAGTATAAAAGGCCCTCAAAGACAAAAAAAGTCATTCATTTGTATTCTCAAGCATCGAGCTCTCGGCTTCTCCAAGCAAAAAATTGATTTTTTCCTCAAAAAAAAATTTTATGGGTCCTTCGTTGTGCTTTTTCCATAGGCATTGCACTTTTTGCAGTGGGCACTCTGCGCTTTTCAGAAGCACATTGCTCTTTTTGTAGGGCTTCGCTGCATCTTTCTCAAGCTCGTTGTGCTTTTTGCAGAGGAGAGACATAGCCTTAAATCTTGTCTCCAAGGGTTCTAAGCAGCAGTTCAGGGTTTCTACACTCATTTACAAGTAAGTTACATCTTCTACGCTCCTCCTTTCAACTCATGGTCATAATTTTATGATGAAAACCCTCCTTTACTATCCATGTCATGTTTTATGTAATTAAACTCTAGTTTTCACAGTTTACAAGTTTAATTTGTTTTCTCGGAACCCATCTACCTCCTCCACACTCTAATTCACTCCCCACTACCCTCACATCACTTCATTCCCCATTCCTAAGCTATATTCCCTAAAACCCTACCCCTACATTATGCTTTTCTAGGTAGCTAGACTACCTCCCTGTATTTGAATTCCCTACCCTATCCCCTTTATATTTTCAACTCCCCATCACTTCCCTAAGCTTCCTAACTGCCTTACACACTTCCCCAAATTTTCCCTCATCTATCCCAACTCCCTAAACCTACAATTCCATTCCTTTTACCTTCCCCTTCTTCCCTAGGGTTTCTAGACAAAATTGAAACATAATAGAGGAGAATAGAAACAACATGGATGAGGAGAGAAACACCACAGAAGAAGAGAAGAAAACCTACAATAAATGAGGGAGAATATTGAGACTAGAGTCATCAGACACTAGGGAATTGATGCCATCACCCTTAGCATTCAAATTTTTCCAGTATGTAGGATGTTTTGAGTTTTGTGAGATGGTCCAAAGAGTACAGAGCGGTCCTACTTTGACTAGGGTTTCATCACCAATCTACAAAAAGAACAAGTGACCATTACAGGGGTGAAATTCATCATTTCTACAGACATCATTGCAGCAGCAACAAGGATACCCAATGTAGGTGAAAAGTGGTTCAAAACTAAATTTTTGGATACCCAACCATATGAACCTTACCTCAAAGCACCATAAGACAACATCAAGAAAATCTTTCCTTTTGGTCAATTGCTGAATATTTTTTCTCCCATGATGAAGATCATCATGAAATATTTCACTTGTGAGGGAAGATTCTCCATATTGTACAACTATCACATTAGGTTTCTCATGCATTTCGCTAGGGTGAAATTGCTCAACCTTCACTGCTACTTATACAGGAGCATTGATAAGATGGCCTACATAGTGCAAAACAGAGAGTATGAGCTCCAAATGAACAGTCTCTTCCATCATTCTCTCATTAAAATAATTGTCCTTCATCACCTCAAGAAGTTTAACATTGCACGGGAGACTTTCATTGAGGTAGATGTCTTCACTACACCACCAAATCAGCCTGTTAGACCTATTCCACAACTTGCATTAGTTTCTCAAAAGAAAACTAGATTATCTAGAAGGGCTACAATGACTAATACCAAAGAGTAAAAATAGGTTAAAACCTATTAGAGAGGACGTACGCAAGTGTTTTCTCCACAAAATATGGAAGGGGCCTTGCCTTCTACATCAGCAAAACAAGGATATCAAAAGCAGCAGGAGGTAGTTGTCCAAGAGGAAGAAATCCTCCACTATGAGGAAGAAAAGGAGTTTGAACTAGTGGAATTGGATGTACAATATAATCATGAAACCTAAAACCTGGTCATCAAAGAGAAAGATTCCAAAATCAGAGAGCTGCAAGATAATTTGGCAAGAGCACAATTAGTCATTTCCTTCCTTGAGCAAGAAAATAAGAAGTTGAAAGATAAATAAATACTCTTGGAAATGAACTTATTGAAGGCCAAGAGGCAAGATACCAAAGGCAAAGCAGTGATGCCATCTGATGAGCCTGATGAGGATGAGGCCCAAACTAGCAGGAAGAGACCAAAAACAAGGGGTCTTAAAAGAGCATTAGAGCAGGAAAAACATGAGGCAAAAGAACTCACCTTTGAGGAGACAATTGCAAGATAAATCAATTATGACATAGAAGTTTGTCTTGACAGAGTGAAAATACACCTTGAGAAGCTCCTTCATAAGGCCAACAAGGACAATCAGATGCTGAGGCACATGGCTGACCGCAACAACACCAGAAACAATATTTATAATATCAGGATTAAGCAATTGAAGGACAAGCTCAAGGAAACCCTAATTAACAAAAAGGAGAAGGGAAAAATTAACTTGCTTTCTGATGCCTCCTTGGTAGCTTGACATACTTCATCGAGACTACGTCTAACAATTTTTAAGGTTTTTGGGAAAATTTTGTGTTTTTTGGGCATTTTGGTAAAATTTAACAGACTTTTTGCCCAGTTAGTTTATAAAAAGTGCAGCGTGGGCCACGCTGTGCTTTTTGTGGAGGGCTCTAAATGCTAAAAAATCTGCATGGATGGATAGAGAATGGTCTACATCAAGTTTTGACTATTGGCACTGCAAAAAATGAGCTTTTGACAGGTGGAAAAGGACAAAAACCTCCTAAAAAACACCTTTCTGCCTCCTTTTTCAGTGTCACGCTGTGCTTTTTTACCATTCTTGGGAGATTTATTTTTTTAGGAGCTTCACTCCATCATTTTCAAATCTTGAGGACCTTTTTGAAAATAAGACTGGAATAGATTTCCAATGAGCCATCTTGGGCTAAATTTGGACTTCAGGAAGGCACTCAAAAATGGATTTGAAGGTCCACGCTGCCCTTTTTGCCAGGCACGTTATGCTTTTTACAAGCACATTATGCTTTTTACAGTCTACTAGTTTCTTTAGAATTTTCACTTTTTCTCAGTTGATTCATGGATTCCAAGGAGTTTTACTGATGTAAATGTAAAAAGTAAATGTAATTATGTCTGGAATAGTTACTAGAGGTAGATACATCAAGTAAATTGTATTTTTAGGTCAAGTGAATCAGTTTCATCAAAGATAGGGATGTGTTTGTTGACCTCCTTAATCATTAGGATTCTAGTTGAGGACTTTGGGGAACATATCCACAGTTCATGGATTCGACCCGTGAGAGTGGGGAGAAGTTGTTTTGATCTATATCTTTCATTTCCTTTGTCATTGCAAGGTTTGGATGTTGTGTAATGGATCTTTGAAGACTAGTGTAGTCAGTCATTTTTGGCGGGAACTAATAGACAGAGTTGTAGCTATTTTGGTGGGATTCTTGTGGAAATGTGTTTTAGTAGTGTTGCCTCTTATGTTTACATATGTTTGAATGTATTATGCTTTCCATATAAATGTCATCTCAGAATGTGAATGATTCCTAAGTTAGATATACAAAATTCATTATTTTATGCTCTGTTTTGGAGGAATTATTACAGTTGTGTTTCATTTTCTTCTGATTGAAAAGAATTCATGATTTCCATGCTCTTTTCTGAAAGCCTAGAAGTCTCTCACACTCACCAAGATACTTGAAAGTGCTAAAGTGTCTGTCTACCTTTCCCCATCAGATATCTGCATTCTGATCCTTTGTGCCCTGACCTAGTTCTTCGCTGACCTAATTCACCATCCAACACTCAAAATCAATCAATCAAAACCCTAGTGCTACTATACCTAGCCTAAAATCTTCATTATCCAGTCATCTTGGCTATGATCTCTTAGAGAGAACCCTCTCCTGCATACTAGGGCTAGCTACTTGGCAAACGATTAGTTTGTGGTTACCTTTGGTGGTCTCCTTCTCAGCCTTCAGAGATCCGGTGAAGTGATAACATAATGCGAAAAGAATATCAAACTATAAAATCCAATTGTTGTTATATATATATATATATATATATATATATATATATATATATATATATATATATATATATATATATATATATATATATATATATATATATATATCAAAATACCAAAGAAGTTGCAATGTTCTTAAATAGTTTATATGAAATATACTAATTTATATAAAAAATAAATCCATAAAACTAACAACTTAATAAATCTAAGTTTTAAATAAAGTAATAATAATTAATGCGACTAACAATGAAATAAAGGTGTTAAATAAGTTATATAAATTAGATTTAAAAATTATAGAAGAAATAACTAATTTAAAAATTAAAAATTGTAGATAAATTATTTAATTTCATATTATAATAAATCTTTTGGGAAATCACATAAGAAATTATGTGACGGGTGGAAACTTAGCATTGTTGGATACCATTTGTGCTCTTAGTGGTGTTCCTTTCTCTGGTGTTTTCCTCTCTTTTTGTTTTCGTTGTGTTTTTGTTTGATATGTTTTATAGGTTTGATGTTCACTTATTTTGTGAGTTTATAATTATATGCTTTAAATAATATTTCTAATGTTGACCAAGTTTTAGTCTATTTTTAATAAATTCCTTTTTCTTTTCAGGTAGTATTATTTTGAATATAAGTCCTTTTCTTTATTTCTTTATTTTTTATTTTGATTTATATTTATATTTATATTTATATTTTATTTTATATATTTATTTATTTTATTTCTTTATTTTTCATTTTATTTTTTATTTTGATTTATATTTTATTTTATTTTATATATTTATTTATTTATTATTATTATTTGTGTTTATTTAATTAGTGTTTTCATTTTGACCATTTTGTTAGTTTATAATTATATATTTTAAATAATTTTGTTGACCAAGTTTTTGTTTAAATTTGGTAGTTTCCCTTTTCTATGTAGTACTATTTTTACTATACGTCCATTTCTTTATTTATTTATTTTTAATTATTATTATTGTTTTTATTTATATTTATCTATTTATTTATTTATTTATTTTATTATATATTTTATTTGTTTGTTTGTTTTTTGACTTAGTCTTTATTTTTAACTAGTCTTTATTATTTTTATATTATTTTATGATGGTGTTTATTTTGTTTTCGTTCATTTATTTTCATTTTGACTGTTGTTTTCTTTAACATATATTTTTCCGTTAATGATAGGTTTTGACCGTTGCTTTTCTCTGCATTATATATATGGATAGTTTGATCAGCCAGTCTTCATTATCTTGATGATGAACTACATTCAGTAGTTTGAAATGTGTCTTTTATAATTGGTTCTATAATTTCTTATGTGATTTCCGAGAAGATTTATTATAATATGATATGGATCACAGAAGTTTACACTCTCAAATATTTAATTTCAGTTAAAAATATAATTTTATGGTGCATTTGATCATAATCATTAATTGATCTCATTGAATCTGAATCCTCTGAATCCTAAAACTCTAGTCAATCCAACAATTCTAAGTACTACTAATATTTTTGTGTTCTCTTGCTCGTTTAAATTAACTTATTATTTTTCTACTTCACTTTAATATCCCACATTTATGAGAATTTTATTTTTTATCCTTTGTACTTAAGCTACATGTACTTGGACCTGTACGATCCTCCTAGATCATTCCTCCCCACTGAAGAGCTTTTGGACCCCCAAAAGCTTTATCAATCAGCAGGCAAGTGAGGGAATTGCTCCCTCACCTTCTCATTTTCAAGCCATTTACCTTTACTTGGGTGCATCCCTTTGAAACCAACAGGGAGATATTCCACATCTACGCCCTCTGAAGTCTTGGTTCGTCGATCAAGAATGATGTCTTCTGGCAATTCATTGAGATACTTTGATGCAAAGTCATCCACTGTAGGCACTGATCCTACCTCCTCGGTGTCCATAATCAATGGTGGTTCATAAAGTTTTAGATTTTCAACATTCACGGCTGAGTACATCTGCATGTATACAAGAAAATTGAGGCAGAAAGCGTTATTCCCAATCTTCTCCAATATCATAAATGGATCATACCAGATTGGTCGCAATTTCTTTCCTTCCCCCTTCATTCAATCCTTGCTGATATGGAACCATACCTTGTCACCAACTTTAAATTGATGTTTGACTCGGTGCTTATCATGTCGGGTGTTATATAGAGCCTGACTCTTTTCCAACTGCTCTTGCATTGCTTGGTGAATTGTCTGTATCCACTGGACGAACCATTGTGCTTTGTCCCTATCATCACGTCCATTGGCATTTTCATCCCTTCCATAGATCATGTCAAAAGGGTCCTTTGGTAGGTAACCAAAACATGTCTCAAATGGTGAACGTTGCGTAGAGGAATTCACTGCTCAGTTGTAGGTGTGTTGCACATATGGAAGATGCTCATCCCACAACTTGCGATGTTTTCTGCAATAGCCCCACAACAAGTTTACCACAGTACGGTTGACGACCTTTGTCTTTCCGTCAGTTTGTGGATGGAATGTCGTACTTCTCTTCAACTTGGTGTCCATCATTCACCATGTTCGGGTTCCCATGTTTTGGCCAGATTGGCAAGACCAAAAGATTAGACAACATCATAACCACTTTGGGGCCCTAGGATCTAGCCCTGCTGGACCCGGGGAGGGATCTCTCCAATAAAACAAAGAATGATATATCTTTGCAGCTCACAATAAGGTATTAGGCTAGGTATGAAGCACAAAGGGGGGTTTAAAATGATTTTGTTGGTTGGTTGCTAGGTTGGGTCATAAGGTCATAAACTGAGAAGGTAATGGAAGGAAAGAGACAAAGCAGCAGGATGTTTCAGCAAAAGAGAATAGGTCAAGAAAGTGCCATCCATTGGGCTATGGATTCATGAAAGGTAATTACATGCAACAACTAGCCAAGGATTTCAAAGGGCAAGTCATCTACACTAAAGGATCTTTTTAGGTAGATGGTGGAATGGAACATTAAGGAGTGAAAGTGAGAGAAGGAAAACAACCCAATTTTCTGTCTATAGATCAGGTCAGAGGTCATTTAACTCCAGACTTGATTGGACATACTCGAAGGCAGCTTTCAAAGAAGGGACAAAGGGGCAGCTTATAGATCAGACCAGAGTTCATTTAACTCTAGGTCAGCTTTAGCATGCTCCAAGGGAAAACAGAGATAAGTTGAACAGAGCCAGGGTCTATAGATCAGAGAAGGACTTTGAACCTTCAATGCTTTGACACCAACAAGATATCTTAGAAAGGCCAGCTGGTCGCACAAGGATCCTAGTGGACAGGGCTAACTCTAATCCCCAGTGTTCCCAAATCTTCCAGCTTGAACCCAAAAAGAACAATTAGGCAATAGAAAACATTAAAGGCAAGGAGAGCAGAAACATAGGGTACCTAACAAGGGTAAGTCATATGCCAATATTCTGATGCGAGCCAGTATAAAATGAAACAATATGAAAATGTAATAAACAGTGTTAGAATAACATCACCAATAGTAATAGACCAGGATCCTATGAAAAGTTCTTGATTAATTAATGCAAAACCAGTCACATACGCTGAGCTCAATGGCTCTTACAGTCCAGAATTTCTCCTCCCAGCCTAATACATAAAAACTGCTCTGCTAATCCCTCCCAAGACTATTCTAACAGTCCAAATGAATCCCTCTAATAGCCATCGTCAACAACCGAACAACAACCTTTCAGCTATTTTTCCATCGACCTGCGCGTGCTCTGGAGCTCCCTGCTGCTACTAAGCCCGCGACAGGCCTGCGTCCGTTCTAGGGCTTGCGCCCATGGAGGTGCTGGGCACTCCCCAAGCGCCTCCCCCTCCTCCTCCGCCGCCCTCAACTGCTGAGGCCTTCAATCGCCTTGTAGCAGGTCTTCCCAAGAAGAAAAACTCAAAAGCTGCGAAGTTTGTCAAGAAATTGGACGATATACCAGAGATCTCACTACCTGCAGAAACCCTGATTTAGGTTGCTTTATCTCTGGCAGAACGAGCTCTCGTAGGCCAGTTCACCGGACTATGGCCATCCCCCAAAACTACTGAGAGATGGGTTAACAGAAACTGGGCGTTGTTGATTAAAGAAAGTGTTACTTCTTATTTTTTGGGGAGAGGATTCTTTCTCTTTGAGTTCTCTTCAAAGGAGGACAAAGATCTGATATTCCAAAATGGCCCCTACTTCATGGGCCCTCAGGGTTTATATCTAAATAAGTGGACTCCGGACTTTGATCCTACAGTGGATGTGCCCAAAGCAGTCCCGGTGTGGGTTAGACTCCCAAATTTTCCAGTTCACTGCTGGAATTGGGACTCTCTGATGCATATTGGAAATTCCCTTGGGAAGTTCATTGATCGAGCAAACAAAAAGGACCAATATGACTATGCCAGGATCTGTGTGGAAGTAGATCTGGAAGTAGGGCTGCCAAAGGCCATCAAAATCAGTGTCGGAAACTGGTCGCATGTGCAGAAACTGGACTATGAGCAGCTGCCCTTCAAATGCTGAAAATGCCATGTCTATGGCCACTTCGCCAGAGGTTGTCCATCCAACATTGAGGTAGAGCAGGGGAAGGAGGACGATTGGAACCAAGTCAAGCGCTCCAAAACTTCTCACAAGAAGACGAGAGGCCCTAATGGCAAAGGTCTTCATCAGGCCTCTGCTCAACAGATTCCGCCCAAGGCTGCCCTAGAAAACAAGTTTGAACTTCTCAGCTCGCATCAAGAGGACACCCAGGAGGTCGAGGCCCAAAAGGTTATGACTCCGAAAAAAGGTAATCCTTTTGCCTCTTCCAAGGATGCAACTGTTGCAGAAATCTCAAAAGATATCCCTGTTGAAGCCGAGGAAGAGGAGCATGAGAAGGAAGACTCGGAGGAGGAAGGAGAAATAGGTGACTCCCAAGCCTCTGTTAGGAGATCCACAAGAGGCCGCAAAACATATCGGGAGAAAAGAGAGCAGGAAACATTCAAGGATAAGTTACAGGGCAGCCAACCAAGTCTGGAAAAGCTGTTAGCAAAAAAGCCAAAGATGGCGAGGAACCAGCCACAAGGCTCCAAGGGAGCCCAACAAATCAAAGGTAACTAATGAAAATAGTCTCCTGGAATTGTAGGGGTATGGGCAGCAAAGTCAAGGAAGAGGCCATAAGAAATCTAATAAGAATAGAAGCCCCGGACATATTCCTTATCCAGGAGACCAAGCTAGAGGACTCAATCTTCCGCCAAACAAGTAAAAAAATCTGGAGTAAAAGTAGAGCAAAAGCTGTCTCAGCCCGAGGAGCCTCTGGAGGGTTGGGCACTCTTTGGAATGATAGTAAGTTCTTGTTAGTCTCTGAAACTTCTAACACTCACTGGCTACTTCTAAAAATGCAGCATTTAGTCACCAAAGAATATTTTTGTCTCTTCAATGTCTATGTGTCGGTCAATGCTGGAGAAAAGAAGGCATATTGGGACTCTATAAGAAGCCAAGTAGATTTTGGGAACCTAGACAATATCATCATTGCAGGAGACCTCAATCTCACTCTTCATTCCTCAGAAAAGCGAGGAGGTTGCATTGTACAAGATCCGGCGAGGGAATGGGCAGAGGATCTTATCCATGATTGGGACTTTCTGGACATCAAGCCCTCTTCTGGTAAGTTTACTTGGTTGAATAAAAGAGTAGGCCCAGGTCATATTGCAGCAAGACTGGATAGATTTTTTGTCCAAAGTTCCTTTCTTCTGCTCGGATTAGATGCCAGTATGCAAATTATTCCTTGTAGCATATCTGATCACAATCCTATTAAGCTTGATCTTCAGGCTCTCCCCGATCTTGGACCCATCCCCTTCAGATTCAGCCCCCTATGGGTCAAGGAACCCAACTTTATGCAGATTGTCAAGGAAATTTGGTCTCAACCAGTCAATGGATCACCTTTCTATGTGTGGGAGGAAAAGCTCAGAAGAACGAAAACTACCCTAAAGAGCTGGGCCAAAACTCTTCCTAATCCAGCAGCTGAAAGGAAAAGTCTCCAAAATCAACTTGAAGCTCACCATCTGCTCTCAGAAGAGGCATACATAACCAGAGAAATTCTTGATAAGGAGGTTCAGCTCCAACAGAGCTTCCATAAAGCCTGCCTGGCTGAAGAAGAGTTTTGGAGGATTAAATCTCGCTGCCTTTAGCTCAAAGTGGGAGGTATAAATTCCTCTTTCTTTCACAAGCAATCTCAAGCCAGAAAATGCTTCAATTCCATCACTGAGATCAAGGAAGATAACTCCATCCATAAGGACTTTGCAAGCATCAAATGAGCAGCTTTTCTACATTTTAAAAATCTGTACAGTGAGGATGTGAATCTGGTTCATAATAATGATCTATTGGACGGGGTCCCCCCTTCAATATCTACTGAGATGAACCTCCTGCTAGAAGCTAAAGTCACCAAGGCTGAGGTCAAGAATGCCCTCTTTGCCATGGACCCAGAAAAAGCCCCTGGTCCTGATGGGTTCTCCACCAGATTTATCCAATCCTGCTGGCACATTGTGGAAAATAATCTCTATAAAATGGTTCAAAAATCCCAGGACTGTCAGAAAATTGGAGGTAGTACAAACTCTGCGTTCCTTGCACTCATCCCCAAGGAGAAAGGCGCCAAATCCTTCAGCAAATTTCGTCCCATCTCTCTTTGTAACACTGGCTATAAGTTAATCACCAAAGTAATAGCTAACAGGTTGAAATACCTTCTCCCCACAATAATCCCAGAAAATCAAGGGGGCTTTATTCATGGTAGACAGCTTGTGGAAATTCTCTCAAGCCAGCAGCGCAAGGAAAAAGGTATGGTTATCAGTTGGACTTAGCAAATGCCTTTGACCGTGTTAGGCATAGTTTTCTCTTGAATGTTCTGAAGAAATTTGGATTTGGTGAGAAATTTATAAACTGGATGCAGGCCTGCATTTCGAAGCCATGGATTGCTCCCCTTGTAAATGGCAGAGCTGCTAGTTTTTTCAAAGCTTCAAGAGGACTAAGGTAGGGCTGTCCTCTTTCTCCCCTTTTGTTTGTCCTCCAAGCCTCAGTTTTAAGTTTCCATCTAAGCAAAAAAATGAAAGAGCAGGAGAACTCGGGTTTTTGTATTGTAAGAGGAGTCAACAGTATCAATCATGCCCTTTTTGTAGACGATACTTTTCTTCTAGGGGCTGCTTCGATACATTCGGCCAACAGATTCAAAGAAGCTATAGATGATTATTGCTTAGCATCGGGAAGTAGTCTTAACAAGGGGAAATGCCATATTTATAGTTGGAATACTTCGCCCAACTTGCTCAGTTCCATTGCAAGATGTTTTGGCTTTGCAGCCTCTCCATCTTGGACTTCTTTCAAATACCTTGGGCTCCCTATCTTCTTGAAGCGGGCCTTCAGTAGGGATTAGCTCCCCCAAGTGGAAAAATTCAAAAACAAACTTCAGGCTTGGAGTTTCAACTGGCTTAATATTGCAGGCAAATCAGTTCTCATCAAATCTGTCCTATGCAATCTTCCCCTTTTTCAGTTTTCTGTTCTCCTGGCTCCAGTTGGCATTATTGAGAGAATGGATCAACACATTCGGCACTTTTTTTGGAAGGGGGGAAAAAACAATGAGAAAAAATTCCCTCTGGTTAATTGGGAGATTGTCTCCAAACCTCTGAGAGAGGGGGGTTTAAATTTCAAGAACCTTTCCCTTCAGAATACTGCCATGGGAGCCAAGCTTCTCTGGAAAATTATCGCGCCCAAGCCTGGCTGGGCCCAATTAGCACTCTGGAAGAAATATTTCAAAGGTATGAGACTCAAATGCTTGGATGGTCCTCTCCCACAAGGCGTCTCTCCCTTTGCAAGGCTCTGCACCAAAGCTGCCCCCCTAATCAACTCCAACGCTTATTGGATTCCTAGAAATGGTAAGAAAATAAATATCTAGACTGATCGTATTATGTATCGTGACCCGATTGGTGACTGCCCCTCCCTGAATGCGTTGCGATGCTGGTTGACCGCTGCTAGGAAATCTTCTTTGTGAGACATATCCACTTGGGCTGGGATGCGTTGGACAGGTTGGGAATTTTTGGATGTGCCTCCGGAGCTTCTCCAGGACTGTAACAATCTCCACTCCAAGTTGAATGGTATAGCTCCCACACATGTGCGCAAAAGAGACTCACGTGGCTGGGCTACGCTGGCTGCAGGTTATACCGTAGCTCAAGGCTACGCCAAGCTCATCCTGAGACCACACGTCCCTCTGGACCCTGCTCCCTGGACAAGGATCTGGCATCTTCATTCTCTTCCTAAAATTGACATGTTTTGTTGGATCTTATGCCACAAAAAAATCCTTACTGATGATAAATTGCAGAAACTTGGATTTTATGGCCCGTCCAGGTGTTCTTTCTGCAGAGAGAATGTGGAATGTGCCACACACCTAATGTTAAATTGTAAATTTGCTGAGCAGGTTTGGAGAGAGCTGATGGATGATTGGAACCCAAATTTTTTTCTTCCCACTTCTATTATTGACCTCTTTGCAAATTGGAAAAGCAATTATCCCGGCCCCCCTCCCAAAAACAAAGTGATCAAAATCGCTTGGTCTTCCCTCCCTAAAATCTGCTTCTGGCAGATCTGGCTAGAGCGAAATAGCAGAATCTTTAGAGACACTCAGCACGATGTCAAGATGGTCATGACCAAGATTAAATTCTAGCTAAAAGAGAGTCTGGGAGATCAAAAATATGCTTCAAATCTAAACTAGATTGATTTTGTTTGGGGTGCCTCCCTAAATCTGCAATTTCATCAAGCCATCAGCAACATTTCCCCCTCTAAAGACTGGAAAATAAGGGGGAAAAACAATGAGGATTTTCAAGACTGGATCTCCACTCAAAAGGTGCACTCTCTCTTCTTCGATGGGGCATCAAAAGGAAATCCTGGAAGCACTGGTGCAGGAGGAATTGTTAAAAATGCTGAAGACTTATTGATCCACCGCTTTGCTTGGGGTCTGGGGATCAACTCCAGCATCCAAGCTGAGGCTTTGGCCCTCTTTCAAGGACTTAAGTTGCTCTTGAACTTAGGAATTAAGGAGGCTAATATCTTCGGGGATTCCCAAGTGGTTATAAAAACCATGGTGTCAAATTCTTCCCCTCGGGACCTAAGATTGGCAAGATTGATATCTAGAATCAGAAGCTTGGAGAAATTGTTTGAAAATTTGAACTTCTTCCATGTGTTGAGGGACAGAAACAAAGACATAGATCTTGAAGCTAATAAAGCTGCCCTTATTTCTATTGGGGCAATGATAAGAGATGGGGACGAAACATGGGATCCAATTCCATAATCTGTCAGCTGAAATGTTTTAATGCTTGCTATTGAATCAGTTTGTTTGTACTTTAAAGCTTGGGGAAATCACAGAAATCGATTACATAGTTGTAGACAAAAAAATCTGGAAGCTGTCCACAAGCGCCATTACAATTCTGGCTATTGATACTTTTTGGGCTTTTCCCCCTCTCAATGTAATCCAAAATCTGGAAATTAGGCCAAACAGTTAATATAATCCATAACCGTTTCTATGAAAAAAAAAAAAAACCAACAAAACAACAACCTTTACTATATGTTATCAAGAGTTCTTATAGGATAAGAGAATAACAGGAGTAGATGATATTCATTAAATTGATCAAATTAAGACAGAGTGGAGGAAGATTTCATGCCCACTCTGCTTAATGGCAATCTACATCACTGTAAGTGCTTTTGATATGGTATGGGAGACTCTGTCAGGCCAATATTGACCTCCGGTGTTTCGTGAAATCCTTCTGGAGTTTGGTGTCTGCGCCGCCTTCTAGAATTGGTGAACTAGATGGAAGGGTCTGTAGGCCGCTCCATACCTCCATAACTGCCGTCTGACAGTCTTAAATAAGCTTCTGTTAGTGTAATCAACCGTCTCAGGGCTCGAGGAGGCATGAGGAATGCTGTGGGTAAATGTCCTTCCTGGAGGAATGAGTTCTGTTGTTATGTAGCACTGATATGACTCTTTGCGTGCTTAAGTCTTCAAACTGCGCCTTGATTCTTTGAGCACGGGATTATAATTGTTAATCTTCAATTATGGGCATAAATCTTGTAATTCGTCTCTGTTGTTTTGCCTAGCCACTGCTGTAATGGCCTCTCTGTGAAACCCTGCACAATAAAATAAACTAATTATAAAATCTAGGGGGTGGTGGAAGCGATGCTGTGAAGGCCTGCGAAGTGGTGGCGGAAATGGTGGAGGCGGTGAAAACAGGCGAAAATACTACGAGTGGAAGTTTGGACTTTAGTGAATATACAAGGAAACGAATGAAAATACAACAAAAAGAAACATATGAAATGGTCGTGAAAGGTGGGACCCGGCGTGGGCGGAGGGCGATTAACTTTGGATCATTGATCTCAGGAGGAGATCAACAGTGGAGGTCGGAAGATGGAGTTAAAAGAGGCTTCGACGAAGAAAAATGGGTGTAAAGCGCGATGAGAGGTGGACCGTAGATCCGGGTCAATGGACGGTGGATCTGGGGCTGACGGACGGTCGAGATTGAATCGGGAGATCACAATCGCATAGGGCGGAAGGTGGCAGCAATTGAAAAATGCAATTGCAATTGGAGAGGGAGAGCGCGCGCCGTCGGATCGACAGGGGAATCAACAGTGGAGATGCAATCGGCGGATCGCAACTGAGAGGCACAGGGGAGGTGAGGCGATGCGACTGGCGCGATGCGATGGAGTGCCAGCCGTCGGATCTGGCGGGGAGATCGATGGCTCAAATGTGATCGAAGGATCGCAATCGGAAGGAGCGGAGGAGTGGCACGGCGAAAGTTTGCGATTGCGATTGGGGCGGGAGTGCGATCAGCGCTGGGCTATCCGATCAAAATGGTAGATCAACGGTGGAGATTGCGGTGGAGGCCTTGAATACAAAACTCAATTGCATCGGAGTTTTTCTGTTTAACAATGGAATGCGCTTCTCCGAACGTTGCGATTGTGATTAGCACTTGAGTCCTTTGCGCCTGGTTCTGGGTGTCGGTTACGTGGGGAAGTGGTTAAGGGGCTAGCGGAGAAGGGCCTAGACCCTAATATAAATTGGAAAGTGGTTTTCGGACCCTTTTTAATGAATTTTAAGATTGGGAGGAAAGAAGGGGAATTTGGACTAAACATGGGGTGTATGTAGGATTTAAAGGGGACTTGGGTATGATTTAGAAGGTTAATGGGGAAAATTAGAAAAGGATGACAAAGTTGAAAACAAAAGCTTAGAAGGGATGATACAAGGGGAAAAAGGAGGCCTTTTTGGCATTTCTTCACAAACAAAGAGGCTTAATAATAGGAATAGCAGTGGGGATTTTTATCAAAGGAAAAAGGCACAAGGAGGCTTCAAGGATGATGTGTTTTCAGAGGGAATGCATTCCTTGAAGGCTCAAAGATATTTTAGCCCCCTGTTTGCTTGTCAAAAAATTTATAGGGGGCTAACAGTGGCTCCACATGGGGATGGCTTCTTCTTGAAGGAGTCAAGAATTCAGAAAATGATCTTTGGTGTAGGCCAGATGCCTGGTGCTTGACCCATCAATTTTTTCTCGGATCAGCTGCCACCAATCATAAAGACATCTTATCAGCAGTAAAAATCTCCCAAACAACTACCTACCCACACTATAGTCCTAACATTTTTTCTTCTAGGTGCATTTGGACTTGCAGTCCCTTTACATCATCAATTTTTTACAAGCAGGAAAATAAAACCTATTCTGCTTCTACCCTTATTACTCCATGAGACCAGATTAGACTGTTGGCCTCATAGTTTCTCTACCTAATCTAATATATGCTAGGATTAAACCGTCTAGTAGATTTCTTCTCTTCATTCTAAGACAGAAATTGAACATCAGTCAAGCCAGGATTAGACTGTCTGGCTTGCTGGACTTTGTAGAAATTAAAAACAACTAACTACATGCTCACAGACTGAGATTTATTGAGCTTTTCCTACCTACCCTACTCTAACTGGAATATTCACAAGTCTAGCTTACAAACATTGTCTTCCAATGCAACCAGTCCATCAAGTGATCCCATGATTGGTCTTTCTTGCTCAACTCCTTGAGCAGGCTGGATAGGCAGGGCAACTCCCACTCTTTTTGTTCCACAATAGCATCTACAAAAAAATTTCTTGTTGTCTGCAACATGCTGCTCAACAAGACCTTTGATCCTTCTTCAAAAGTGTGCAGGAAATGACCATAAGGATCATGAAAAGATACCTGGCTATGAATATCTGGCAGGCAGGCTTCAACCAGGATCTCTTCTTCTTCCACTGGATCAAGAAGAAGACTCTCTTGAGAGAGAGAATCTCCCTCATCTTCTTCATTTTCTGAACTGGAGGACTCATCTTATATTGCAGTCGAGTCCTCTTGGAGCTATGATATGTTCTGCTCTGATGTGCTGAGCTCTGTGACAAGATCTATGTATTCTTGAGCAGTGGTTTGTTCCATTGCTTCCTCCTTTTCAAGATAAGGCTCATTATTTTCATCTTACTCAAGAATCTCTTCTTTGCTTTCCTCCTCATCCTCTAAAAAGAAAAACTGCTGTCCTCCATTTTCATGACACTGATCACTGATGCTTTCATAACTTTCCCCATCAGTGTCATAGATAGGCTGACTAGGTTCACTGCTTTTATGGAGTTGTTGGCCCTGGCCTTCTTCCCATGAGTCTACTGATGATGGTTCTGCAAGCTCAGCGTCTCTCTGGAAACAATCATCATCAAATAGATCATAACTAAGAAAGTCATAATCGTAAGCAACGTCGCCAATCAACCCTGTCGGATTCTCAGCAGGTATTTCTTCGTCCTTATCCACAGAGGAACTTTCTGGATCTGTACAATCAAAATCAGGAGATGACTGAGAAGGAGCATGTGTTCTATAAAATATTTCTAAGGTGGACTGCTGATTTAATATCTGATCAATCTCCTCTTCTGTCAAAAGAGGGGTTTCCCTCTCATCATGGATAGAAGAACAACAGTCATCTTTCTCTTGTATTAGCTGATTTGGAGGCTGGATGTTTTCTTGAGCCTCTTCTTCCACATCAGATTCTGCCTCTTCTATGTGGTCCCTTGTTTCCTCAAATAAGCACTTCCTATTAGCTTTTTCTATTAGGTCTTGATTTTCTCTAGTCAACGTAACACAAGACATAGGTAAGCAATCAGGTGGTTCCTGATCACCTTCCTCTTCATCTTCAATAGATTCTTGAGCATCATACATGTCTTGCTCATCTTCTCGGTCCTGAGTTTGTTCATGTTCTGAAGAAGGCATGGGTTGTTCTAAATAATCATCACTTGCATTCAGATTCGCCATATACATCTCCAACACTTTACTAAATGTTTCTGTTATTTCATTGAGTTGGTCATACAAAGCATCATACTTTGTATCCCTGTCCATGTCTGGATCCATGCTTTTCCAAAGAAGGCTACTGCTTATTCTCAACTAGTTCAGAGTCCTCCACCAGTGGATTCATCAGGTCTTTGGATCATAGGGAGTGTGGAGTCGCCAGGTGGATGAATTTTACTGTTTGGAGCAGGCTGCTGTCCACCATCAGCAATTAAAAGCCAATCTGAAGGCAAAGTGATCTCTTCCCCAGTGGAGTTGCCGTTATGTTGGGGTTCCCATGTATTGGCCAGATTGGCAAGACCAAAAGATGAGACAACATCATAACCACTTTGGGGCCCTAGGAACTAGCCCTCCTAGACCCGGAGAGGGATCTCTCCAATAAAACAAAGAATGATATATCTTTGCAGCTCACAATAAGGTATTAGGCTAGGTATGAAGCACAAAGGGGGGTTTAAAATGATTTGGTTGGTTGGTTTTTGGGTTGGGTCATGAGGTCATAAACTGAGAAGGTAATGGAAGGAAAGGGACAAAGCAGCAGGATGTTTCAGCAAAAGATAATAGGTCAAGAAAGTGCCATCCATTGGGCTATGGAGTCATGAAAGGTAATTACATGCAACAACTAGCCAAGGCTTTCAGAGGGCAATTCATCTACACTAAAGGATCTTTCTAGGTAGATGGTGGAATGGAACATTAAGGAGTGAAAGTGAGAGAAGGAAAACAACCCAATTTTCTGTCTATAGATCAGGTCAGAGGTCATTTAACTCTAGACTTTCTTGGACATACTCGAAGGCAGCTTTCAAAGAAGGGACAAAGGGGCAGCTTATATATCGGACCAGAGGTCATTTAACTCTAGGTCATCTTTAGCCTGCTCCAAGGGAAAACAGAGATAATTTGAACAGAGCCAGGGTCTATAGATCAGAGAAGGACTTTGAACCTTCAATGCTTTGACACCAGCAAGAGATCTTAGAAAGGCCAGCTGGTCGCACAAGGATCCTAGTGGATAGGGCTAACTCTAATCCCCAGTGTTCCCAAATATTCCAGCTTGAACCCAACAAGAACAACTAGGCAACAGAAAACATTAAAGGCAAGGAGAGAAGAAACATAGGGTACTTAACAAGGGTAATTTCTATGCCAATATTCTGATGCAAGCCAGTAGAAAATGAAACAATATGAAAATGTAATAAACAGTGTTAGAACAACATCACCAATAGTAATAGACCAGGATCCTGTGAAAAGTGCTTGATTAATTAATGCAAAACCAGTCACATACGCTGAGCTCAATGGCTTTTACAGTCCAGAATTTATCCTCCCAGCCTAATACATAAAATCTGCTCTGCTAATCCCTCCCAAGACTATTCTAACAGTCCAAATGAATCCCTCTAATAGCCATCGTCAACAACCGAACAACAACCTTGACTATACGTTCTCGGGATTTCTTATAGGAGAAGAGAATAACAGGAGTAAATGATATTCATTAAATGGATCTCATTAAGACAAAGTGGAGGAAGAGTTCATGCCCACTCTGCTTAATGGCAATCTACATCGCTGTAAGTACTTTTGATATGGTCCGAGAGACTCTGTCAGGCCAAGATTCACCTCTGGTGTTTCGTGAAATCCTTCTGGAGTTTGGTGTCTTCGCCGCCTTCTAGAATTGGTGAGCTGGATGGAAGGGTCTGCAGGCCGCTCCATACCTCCATAACTGTCGTCTGACAGTCTTAAATAAGCTTCTGTCAGTGTAATCAACCGTCTCAGGACTCGAGGAGGCATGAGGAACGCTGTGGGTAAATGTCCTACCTGGAGGAATGAGTTCTTATATTATGTAGCACTGATATGACTCTTTGCGTGCTTAAGTCTTCAAACTACACCTTGATTCTTTGAGCACGGGATTATAATTATTAATCTTCAATTATGGGCATAAATCCTGTAATTCGTCTCTGTTGTTTTGCCTAGCCACTGATGTAATGGCCTCTCTATGAAACCCTGCACAATAAAATAAACTAATTATAAAATCTAGGGGGTGGCGGAAACGATGTTGCGAAGGCCTGCGAAGTGGTGGCGGAAATGGTGGAGGCGGTGAAAACAGGTGAAAATATTGCGGGTGGAAGTTTGGACTTTAGCGAATATACAAGGAAACGAATGAAAATGCAACAAAAAGAAAAATATGAAATGGTCATGAAAGGTTGGACCCGGCGTGGGCGGAGGGCGATTAACTTTGGATCGTTGATCTCAGGAGGAGATCAACGGCAGAGGTCGGAAGATGGAGTTAAAAGAGGCTCTGACGAAGAAAAATGGGTGTAAAGCGCGATGAGATGTGGACCGTAGATCTAGGTCAACGGACAACGGAGATTCAATCGCATCTGAGGGAGGCGGGGGGTAACACATTGTAAACTTCCGATTGGTGAAGGTGCGATTGGTTTATGACCGTTGGATCTGGGGCTGACGGACGGTCGAGATTGAATCGGGAGATCGCAATCGCATAGGGCGGAAGGTGGCAGTAATTGAAAAATGCGATTGCGATTAGAGTGGGAGAGCGCGGGTCGTCGGATCGACAGGGGAATCAACGGTGGAGATGCAATCGGTGGATCGCAACCGGGAGGCGCAGGGGAGGTGAGGCGACGCGACTAGCGCGATGCGATGGAGCGCCAGCCATCGGATCTGGCGGGGAGATCGACGGCTTAAATGTGATCAGAGGATCGCAATCGGAAGGAGCGGAGGAGTGGCACAGCGGAAGTTTGCGATTGCGATCGGGGCGAGAGTGCGATCAGCGCTGGTCCGTCCGATCAAAATGGTAGATCAACGGTGGAGATCGCGGCGGAGGCCTTGAAGACCAAACTCAATCGCATCGGAGTTTTTCTGTTTAACAAAGGAATGCGCTTCTCCGAACGTTGCGATTGCGATTAGCGCTTGAGTCCTTTGTGCCTGGTTCTGGGTGTCGGTTACATGGGGAGGTGGTTAAGGGGCTGGCGGAGAAGGGCCTAGACCCTAATATAAGTTGGAAATTGGTTTTTGGGCCCTTTTTAATGAATTTTAAGATTGGGAAAAGGTAACGGTAGAGGAAAGAAGGGGAATTTGGACTAAACAAGGTGTGTATGTAGGATTTAAATGGGACTTGGATATGATTTAGAAGGTTAATGGGGGGAATTAGAAGAGGGGGACAAAGATGAAAACAAAGGCTTATAAGGGATGATACAAGGGGAAAAAGGAGGCCTTTTGGGCATTTGTTCACAAACAGAGAGGCTTAATAATAGGAACAGCAGTGGGGATTTTTATCAAAGGACAAAGGCACAAGGAGGCTTCAAGGATGACGTGTTTTCTGAGGGAATGCATTCCTTGAAGGCTCAAAGATATTTTAGCCCCCTGTTTGCTTGTCAAAAAATTTATAGGGGACTAACAGTGGCTCCACATGGGGATGGCTTCTTCTTGAAGGAGTCAAGAATTCAGAAAATGATCTTTGGTGTATGCCAGATGCCTGGTGCTTGACCCATCCATTTTTTCTTGGATCAGTTGCCACCAATCATGAGGACATCTTATTAGCAGTAAAAATCTCCCAAACAACTACCTACCCACACTATAGTCCTAACATTTTTTCTTCTGGGTGCATTTGGACTTGCAGCCCCTTTACATCATCAATTTTTTACAAGCAGGAAAATAAAACCTATTCTACTTCTACCGTTATTACTCCATGAGACCAGATTAGACTGTTGGCCTCGTAGTTTCTCTACCTAATCTAATATCTGCTAGGATCAAACCGTCTAGCATATTTCTTCTCTTCATTCTAAGACAAAAATTGAACATCAGTCAAGACAGGATTAGACTGTCTGGCTTGCTGGACTTTGCAGAAATTAAAAACAACTAACTACATGCTTACAGATTGAGCTTTATTGAGCTTTTCCTACCTACCCTACTCTAACTAGAATATTCACAAGTATAGCTTACAAACATTGTCTTCCAATGCAACCAGTCCATCAAGTGATCCCATGACTGGTATTTCTCGCTCAACTCCTTGAGCAAGCTGGATAGGTAGGGCAACTCCCACTCTTTTTGTTCCACAACAACAGCTACAAAAAATTTTCTTGCTGTCTGCAACATGCTGCTCAACAAGACCTTTGATCCTTCTTCAAAAGTGTGCAGGAAATGACCATAAGGATCATGAAAAGATACTTGGCTATGAATATCTGGCAGGCAAGCTTCAACTAGGATCTCTTCTTCTTCCACTGGATCAAGAAGAAGACTCTCTTGAGAGAGAGAATCTCCCTCATCTTCTTCATTTTCTGAACTGAAGGACTCATCATATATTGCAGCCGAGTCCTATTGGAGCTCTGATATGTTCTGCTCTAATGTGCTGAGCTCCGTGAAAATATCTATGTATTCTTGAGCAATGGTTTGTTCCATTGCTTCCTCCTTTTCAAGAGAAGGCTCGTTATTTTAATCTTACTCAAGAATCTCTTCTTTGCTTTCCTCCTCATCCTCTAAAAAGAAAAACTACTGTCCGTCGTTTTCATGACACTGATCACTGATGCTTTCATAACTTTCCCCATCAGTGTCATAGATAGGCTGACTGGGTTCACTGCTTTTCTAGAGTTGCTGGCCCTGGCCTTCTTCCCATGAGTCTACTGATGATGGTTCTGCAAGCTCAGCTTCTCTCTGGAAATAATCATCATCAAATAGATCATAACTAAGAAAGTCATAATCATAAGCAATGTCGCCAATAAACCCTGTCGGATTCTTAGCAGGTCTTTCTTCGTCCTTATCCACAGAGGAACTTTCTGGATCTGTACAATCAAACTCAGGAGATGACTGAGAAGGAGCATGTGTTCTATAAAATATTTCTGAGGTGGACTGCTGATTTAATATCTGATCAATCTCCTCTTCTGTCAAAAGAGGGGTTTCCCTCTCATCATGGACAGAAGAACAGTAGTCCTCTTTCTCTTGTATTAGTTGATTTGGAGGTTGGATGTTTTCTTGAGCCTCTTCTTCCACATCAGATTCTGCCTCTTCTATGTGGTCCCTTGTTTCCTCAAAGAAGCATTCCCTATTAGCTTTTGCTATTAGGTCTTGATTTTCTCTAGTCAACGTAACACAAGACATAGGTAAGCAATCAGGCGGTTCCTGATCACCTTCCTCTTCATCTTCAATAGATTTTTGAGCATCATACATGTCTTGCTCATCTTCTCGGTCCCGAGTTTGTTCCTGTTCTGAAGAAGGCATGGGCAGTTCTAAATAATCATCACTTGCATTTGAGATTCACCATATACATCTCCAGCACTTTACCAAATGTTTATATTATTTCATTGAGTTGGTCATACAAAGAATCATACTTTGTATCCTTGTTCATGTCTGGATCCATGCTTTTCCAAAGAAGTCTACTGCTTCTTCTCAACCAGTTCAGAGTCCTCCACCAATGGAGTCATCAAGTCTTTGGATCATAGGGAGTGTGGAATCGCCAGGTGGATGAATTTTATTGTTTGGAGCAGGCTACTGTCCACCATCAGCAATTAAAAGCCAATCTAAAGGCAAAGTGGTCTCTTCCCCAGTGGTGTCACCATTATGTTGGGGTTCCCATGTTTTGGCCAGATTGGCAAGACCAAAAGATGAGACAATATCATAACCACTTTGGGGCCCTAGGATCTATCCCTCCTGGACTCGGAGAGGGATCTCTCCAATAAAACAAAGAATGATATATCTTTGCAGCTCACAATAAGGTATTAGGCTAGGTATGAAGCACAAAGGGGGGTTTAAAATGATTTTTTTGGTTGGTTGCTAGGTTGGGTCATGAGGTCATAAACTGAGAAGGTAATGGAAGGAAAGGGACAAAGCAGCAGGATGTTTTAGCAAAAGAGAATAGGTCAAGAAAGTGCCATCCATCGGGCTATGGAGTCATGAAAGGTAATTACATGCAACAACTAGCCAAGGCTTTCAGAGGGCAAGTCATCTACACTAAAGGATCTTTTTAGGTAGATGGTGGAATGGAACATTAAGGAGTGAAAGCGAGAGAAGGAAAACAACACAATTTTCTGTCTATAGATCAGGTCAAAGGTCATTTAACTCCAGACTTGCTTGGACATACTCGAAGGCAGATTTCAAAGAAGGGACAAAGGGGCGGCTTATAGATCGGACTAGAGGTCATTTAACTTCAGGTCAGCTTTAGCATGCTCTAAGGGAAAACAGAGATAAGTTGAACAGAGCCAGGGTCTATAGATCAGAGAAGGACTTTGAACCTTCAATGCTTTGACACCAGCAAGAGATCTTAGAAAGGCCAGCTAGTCGCACAAGGATCCTAGTGGATAGGGCTAACTCTAATCCCCAGTGCTCCCAAATCTTCCAGCTTGAACCCAACAAGAACAACTAGGCAACAGAAAACATTAAAGGCAAGGAGATCAGAAACATAGGGTACCTAACAAGGGTAAGTCCTATGCCAATATTCTGATGTGAGCCAGTAGAAAATGAAACAATATGAAAATGTAATAAACAGTGTTAGAACAACATCACCAATAGTAATAGACCAGGATCATGTGAAAAGTTCTTGATTAATTAATGCAAAACCAGTCACATACGCTGAACTCAATGGTTGTTATAGTCTAGACTTTCTCCTCCCAGCCTAATACATAACAACTACTCTGCTAATCCCTCCCAAGACTGTTCTAACAGTCCAAATGAATCCCTCTAACAGCCATCGTCAACAACCGAACAAAAACCTTTACTATACGTTCTCGAGAGTTATTATAGGAGAAGAGAATAACAGGAGTAGATGATATTCATTAAATGGATCTCATTAAGAGAGAGTGGAGGAAGAGTTCATGCCCACTCTACTTAATGGCAATCTGCATCACTATAAGTACTTTTGATATGGTCTGGGAGACTCTGTCAGGCCAAGATTGACCTCTGGTGTTTCGTGAAATCCTTCTGGAGTTTGGTGTCTGCGCCGCCTTCTAGAATTGGTGAACTAGATGGAAGGGTCTGCAGGCCGCTCCATACCTCCATAACTGTCGTCTAACAGTCTTAAATAAGTTTATGTCAGTGTAATCAACCGTCTCAGGGCTCGAGGAGGCATGAGGAACGTTGTGGGTAAATTTCCTTCCTGGAGGAATGATTTCTTCTGTTATGTAGCGCTGATATGACTCTTTGCGTGCTTAAGTCTTCAAAATGCGCCTTAATTCTTTGAGCACGGGATTATAATTGTTAATCTTCAATTATGGGCATAAATCCTGTAATTCGTCTCTGTTTTTTTGCCTAGCCACTGATGTAATGGCCTCTCTGTGAAACCCTGCACAATAAAATAAACTAATTATAAAATCCAGGGGGTGGCGGAAGTGATGATGCGAAGGCCTGCGAAGTGGTGGCGGAAATGGTGGAGGCAGTGAAAACAGGTGAAAATACTGCGGGTGGAAGTTTGGACTTTAGCGAATATACAAGGAAACGAATGAAAATGCAACAAAAAGAAACATATGAAATGTTCGTGAAAGGTGGGACCCGGCGTGTACAGAGGGCAATTAACTTTGGATCATTGATCTCAGGAGGAGATCAACGGTGGAGGTCAGAAGATGGAGTTAAAAGAGGCTCTGACAAAGAAAAATGGGTGTAAAGCGTGATGAGATGTGGACCATAGATCCTGTTAGAGTCAGTCTTGTTATCCCTCCGTCAGAGATCATTTCTCTTGTTGCATTTCATTTTTAGGTGTCTCATTCAACTCATTAATCTGCATTCCGTTAGGTGCATGCCATTGTCTGACGGAAGGTCTTGGTTTTCTCGTTTCCCTCATGTTTGTTCCTGCTGGGTTGGTAAAAATTTCTCCAAATTCATCAAAATTAATTTCACGTCATTTACAGTCATAGATGCTATTTTGGTCAAAAAAGGAGTCATTTTAGTTTCTAAGTCTAGGGTTTGGTCTTTCAAAATGTTAAGCAATGCCCGCAGGCCATGAGGAGATTTTCAATAAGTTTTCAGTTCAAAATTTTCATCGTCAATATGCTCGAGGATGTTTCTTCTTCAAAACTCTGTTTTGAAGAAGAAATTGTCAAATTTGTTTTTGTAATAAATATGTATCTTTCCACCATGTTGTACTTCACCATGCAAACTCTGGTCATCCTTTGCCAAGGTTCGATGCCACTAGCCCTGCAAAAATACCCCAATTTCATCATTCAAACTCAGAAAGTCAGTGAGGAAACAAAATATAGAGTTGTCTTAAATGCAAAAAGTGCCAAAGCTAAAAAAATTACAAAATGGGTTTTCAAGAAGCAAAAATTAAAACCATGTCTATATGAGATATTTGTCAAAGCCATTCATTCATTTTCATCAAGAGTTATTGGGAAAATCCATGAGAGAAGTCAAGTTGGAGTTCAAAGAACAAACTGTGATTTTAGAAGGGTCGACTGTGTGTTTAATTTGAGCGCGATGCATCCGCAGAGCGCGGTGCATAGAGCCGAGATTCATCGTGAAAATTCCTAAGGGCACGACGCACCCACACGACGCGGCGCATTGGGTTTGTGCGCGGCGCACAGACCCCCAAAGGCCGAAACTCATCTTTGCTCCATCAAAACTCAATTTGATTCAGTTCTTTTGTCTCCAAGTAAGTGTACACCCTTACCATTTGATGTTAACTCCTGTTGGGTGCTATTTGAAAGGAGGAATTCAAAGAGTTTAAATGGTGAAAATATAACCCTATATCCACATCAAAATTTGCTCCTAGGGTTTGAAATTGGGTGTCAAAACTTGAACTTTGTTGCCAAAACACTCTCATTCCATTTTCACTTGTGCTCTTATCATTGTTATTACCGTTATCACTGTTATTATTGTCACACTATCATACCATAGTCCCTCTCCTATTCTCGTTGTCCCATATCCCTTATACCCTTTTGATCCCATGTGTTAACCCTCAAACCCCATCACTTACTATCCATTGACAAAGCCTAATTTCCACAACCTTCAAGGACTGCCTCTATATCCTTGATTTCACTTATATGTTGCCATTTCATTGACTCTTGTTCCTAAAAACTACCCCATCACTATCACCTATTCCTATATCACTTATAAACGTTCTTAATCCTGAAATTCCCCAAGCAGTGAGTGACTGTCCTTCCACTCCGAATTCACTCGATAGTATATTATATTCATTGTGATATTTCCTTGCAGCCTTTCATTACATATGTGGCACACTTGGTATTGAAAAACAAACTCTCGTTTTCACCATATATTTATCAGCACATACTTGTCAAACACCTTGTTTTCAGCATCATGTCAGAGACAAACTCATCATATGAGCAGGGGAATGAGCAAGACAGTGACTCATCCACCGAGCTTAATGTACCAAGGAGGTCTCATAAAAGTGGCAGGCATGTCAGGGAGGAGCCCACTTCTTTGGCTCAATTGTAGGCCTGCCCGCTTGCAATGACATGCTTTCAGCAGCAGTCATGTTTTCAGTATTGTGAGATGATATCTCGGATTCAGCACCATCAGGAGTTGGTTCACCTATATGTTTTGCATTTGCGTGATGGTGATGTAAACCTTCCTGGAGTGAATTTCACTTTGACACCAGAGACTATTTCTGAGGCGACCGGGATACCAAACATTGGTGAAGAGTGGAATAAGAGACAGTAGCTGGATAGAGCATATTAAGAGCCTTACATCAGACCTGGATATTTGAGGCAGCTGAGTAGGGTATTTCCATTCCGATTTCTGAAGGAGTCTTATGCACCATTGATGAAACTCATCATCATATATTTCAGTTGTGAGGGCCGTTTCTCACGTCTTTATGCATATCACATCAGAATTTTGATGCATTTTATGAGAGTGAGACTAATGAGTATTCCATATTTCATGTGTCAGAACATAGAGCGGATGACTACCCTGGTGTAGAGGAAGAGTCCGGAGCAGCAACATAACATCATTTATCATTATGCGCTCATCAAAATCATTGTAGTGCATCAGCTTGGATTGCAAGGCATTGCATGGGATGAGTTCATTTCCCGTGACTTCTTTGCAGCACCACAGCCTCCTCCTAAGATTTTTCATGATGAGGGAGAGCCTTTACATCAGTTTGATGTTCCCGAGTTTGAGCCTATCAGTGCTCCAGTGTGTGTGACATATCAAAGAGGCCACAAAGCCTTATTTGCAGCAGCACGACGAGTACTATCTCCACCTGGGGTGGAAGGGGTCTCGTTGCCTTCATCAGCGGCGCGAGTACTATCTCCACATGGTGTGGAAGGGGTCTCACCTTCGACATCAGAACAGGTACAGGTTCAGGATAGAGGCAAGATGCCTATGCACGATGAGGGCCCTTCAGGAGGCCAAGACACTGATTTTACACTCATCGATGTTGATTTGAGCTCTCCTAGCTCAAAGATGAGAGAGACCATCCAGGAACAAAAGGCTGAGATTGACACATTGACTGTGAAGCTACAGAGAGCTCAGTGGATTATAAATTATTTGGATCAGTGGAATAAACAACTGGAAGATCAGCAGAGACTCACGGAATTGCAGAGAATCCGTGAAGACCGAGAATTGGCCCGAAAGAGACCAGGTGACATGACGCCTTTTGAGCGATAGATTTGGCTTGAGAGAGTCAACAGGCATCCTGAGAAGTTGTTGGCGAAGGCCAATAGGGACAAAGACATGCTCAGACATATGAATAACCACTATTGGGCCCGCACACACGTTTGCAGAGCCAGGATGAAGATCCTGAAGGTGAGATTGAGGAAAGCACTAAAACGTCGGAAAAGGCCTGATCCACTCCAAATCTTGGCTGAAGCTTCCTTGGCTGAGCATGAGACATGATAGGAGACCTACACTCCAAATTTCAGCAAATTTGGAGTAAATTTTGTCATTTTTGGTTGCAAAACAGGTTTTTCTGCCCGACGCGCGCTTATGATTGGGACATCTTCTGGAGGAAAAATTGATGTTTTTAGGTTTTTTATGAAAATTTATGCATGCTCAGGAATGGCTGAGAAATTTCATGAAGTTCTGGGTGGTATTGAAGGTCAAAAACACTCCAAAAATGGCCTTTCTGCCACTTTTTGCACCAGCAGGAACCAGTCTTGGGATATTGCCGTTTTGGAGGGGAAAATGACATCCAAATCCAAACATTTTACTTGGGTTGGATAGTGGACATCTAGGGCTTTCCAACGAGCTATCATGAGCTCAATTTGGACTCCGGGAAGTTCCTCAAAAACAGGCTCAAAGTGGCGCGACGCATTGAGTTTTTAAGCGCTGCGCATAGAGGATTTTTGCCCAATTTTCACTTTTTAGCTCAGAAATTCAGCCAATTTGACTAGTTTTACTTTTTCATGTGATGGTTGATCTATCTTGATGTAATTTGGTAACCATGATGTAATTTTGGCATATATTTACTTGTTCTAGAGGATTCATTCACTAAAAAGTGAAAATTAAATGAATGAATCAGTTTCCTTCCTTTTAGAGGCAAGTTGTTTGGCTGCCTAGATTTCAGTTCCATGTTTAGAATTGGTTGAAACAGCTCCTAGAAGGAGGATATCGACCCCTAGAGGCATGGGAAGGGGTTAGGATGGTCTATATTATGTATTTTCTGAGTCATTTTCAGGGTTGGACTCTTGGGAAAAGTTTGGCACCTCATTGTATATCCATTTTCAGTTTTTGGCAAAGGAAAGACCAGAGTTTTGCAGCACTTGTTGGGATCCTTGTGGCTTCTGAGTTTTGATGATGTTCTTCTCATGTTATTTTAAGTTTCATTAGTGTTATATGTATGCCATTTCCCTTCTCTATGCTTCTGAATTAAACAAATGAGTATGTGAGGTAGAATTCATTGATTTGCTGGTGCTCTGCCTTAGACTTTTGTTTAGTTTTAGATGTTTTTCGTCAGTTTGAAGAGGATCCTTGTACTCCCTTGCCCTCTTCAGCTCCTCAGCAGTATTTTCAATCCATTCATTTGATCTAAGACATCAAAGCCGCTGCCTACCTCGCCCCAACTTGAACTCTGCAAGAATTTGGCCTCATCCCCAAGCCCAAAAATTGTCTTTCCCCTTTTTCCAACAAAATCCCAAAAAATCAAAATCAAACCCTCCTATTTGTTTATCTAGCCTAAGATCAGTTGTTGTTTTAGTCATCTCAAGCCCCTTTGAATATTTTCATTGAGATTGACCCGGAGAGAGCCCTCTCCTGTCCTCGTAGGGCTAGCTACGAGGCTGAGCGTGGTTTGGTGTTACCCTAAATCCCGCCTTCCTTCAGCCTAAGGTGGATTTGGACAATAACATAGTGGCGACCATACTGGGGAAAAATGGTTTGCTTGTTGGTGTTATTTGTTTCATAAGTTACAGACGGAGCTTGAAGTTACGCCAGGTAGCTTTCGAAACGCTTTTGCTTTGCATTAGCGGAAGTAGATAAACGCTGCTTCAGTCAATCTCTGGTTTAGCTTGTGAACGTGACATTTGACTTGTGAATTACCCCAGTATATTACATCGTTCTGGACTTTTGGGTGATTGAGTCTAGAATTTGATAGGCTGAATAGATCGGTTTTGTCCTTTGATTTTTGAATAGATCAACACACTGGCTTCCAGAAGACATACTAGATCAAATCCCGATCCTGATCTGCCTCCAGTGTATGAGAATCCCAATCTGATTTCAAGAATCCTCCGTCGAGAAAGTCCCGTGATCCCTTTGTTTAAATCTCATTCATGCCCTACTGTATTTGAATTCCTTGAAGATATTGAGTTTGATGATCAATTCGAGTTGTCGTTGTTTGAAACTAAGTCTGAAAGTGCTATTAGTTCTACTGTCATAAATCCCGAGTTTATCAAGTATCTTGAGGTTGAACAAGCTAATAGATCCATTGATAGTTACATCCTGAACATTTAGAACTCCATTGTGGCAACGAATATCCTTGAATTCATAGAGTCTGCATCTGAAACTCTTGGTCCATCAGCAGTTACTTCTAATTATCAGGTTCACGCTGAGCCTTCTTTCATTCCTACCATTCCCGTACAACCATCTATATCTGATCAGCAATCTGCAGTAGTTTCTCCTCCATCCCCACCACATGCACCTCGTACATCCATTGCTCCTACTCCACCTGTTTCTCCAAGACATATTATAAATCCACCAAGAGCAATGGCTGCTAGATTCGCACCTCTTGTCTTGCCCCAGAACTTGGATCCCATGCCCGTTGATTATCAGAGTAAGATCCCTTTGTTTTATGGTACTCCTCAAAGTGTGCCCGCTCAGCAGCACATTGATAGAATGACAGACTTTTTTGATCTCCATGAAATTGATGAAGAGAATGTCACCATGAGATTGTTTGTGCAAACTTTTGGAGGTGAGGTACGTAAGTGGTTCAGAGCTTTGCAGCCCAGAAGTGTTGCTACATTGGTTGAGCTTCAGAGACAATTTCTAGATCGGTGGGAAATAAAGAAAGATCCACTTCAAATCACTTCTGAATATACCAAGATCAAGCGCAATGCTGGTGAGTCCGTCCAAGACTATTGTATCAGATTTAATGCGGTTTATAATGCAATTCCTGATGATTTAAGGCCATCTAAGAAATCATCTTTGCTTAAGTTTCTGGATGGTTTTGATCCGGACATGGCCTATTCATTACACGAGAGAGATCCACCCACTTTAGAAGATATGCAGAAAATTTCTGTTAGTGTTGAAGCTAATTTGAATGACAAGAGAGCTAGATTGAGAGCTGAGAAGAAAGTCGTAATAAAGGAAGAAGCTTCTACATCTACATCAGATCAGCTACTTCGCAAGGTGGAAAGAATGATTGAAAAGCTCACACTTGATAAGCCCGAACCGCAGATTCAAAATCCCAATTTTCGTGGTCAGCAGCAGCCCCAATTCAGGATCAAACAACGAGAGCAGCGAGCACAAGAACCAGCAGTCCAACAGCAAGTAAAGACACCTCTTCAGCAGAATTTTGTTGGTCAGGATTTAGATGATGAAGATGATGTAGTAGGGGAGGAAAATCACTTCTTTACTCCTGATGATTTGCCCATTTATATCACTGAAGATGAGGAGTATGCAGAAAGTTCAGCGGTACAAAGAGATGAGGATTTTATCTTGGCCAATGATGCAGCTCTTGAGGAAGAGTCGGATGAGTATCAGAGAGGTTATATGAATGCCTTGTCAGCCCAGCAGAAGCAATATTCTCTTAGAAACAGAGATGTGCCTGTCAACCCAATCCAAAAGAGAAAGGAAGTTTCAGCACCTAAAAACGATTCACCTGTTGCACAAAAGAAAGCAAAAGAGATAGTTGATCCCGCTGCCACCAAGTCATCATCAGCAGAAAAATCAAATCAGCCAATTACATCGAGGGAGAAGGCTGAAAAGAAATATGTTCCAGCCAAAGAGATCGAAAATACTTCAGCCTTTAGCTTGGAGAATGAGATTTCTAAATTAAAGGTATCCATTCCCTTGACTGAAATAATGAAGAACAACAGTTATAGAGGTCAAGTGTCTAAAATTTTGAATTTCGATCCTATGTCTGATATGGTGAATATTGAAGATGATCAACCTGAACTGATATTTGGACCAGCTTTAGATGGTGAGTCTCCGGACAGCGAAGTGCCTCCTTTTTATATCAGTCTTTGATTGCATGAGTTTGTATTGCATAATGCCATGTTTGATTCCGGTGCTTCCCATAATCTTATGCCGAAAGCAATCATGGAGAAGTTGGGTTTAGACATTACCAGGAAGTACCATGATCTTTATTCATTTGATTCTAGCAGGGTGAGATGTATTGGGCTCATTAAATACTTGGTTGTTAGTTTGGATCAGATTCCTACAAAGAATGTTTTGATGGATGCTGTTGTAGCAGATATTCCTCCCAGATTTGGTATGCTGCTTTCTAGATCTTGGGGAGCAAAGTTGAAAGGGAAATTACAGTAATATTTCTCCTATGCAACGATTCCTGTGTTTGGCCAAATGAGAAAGTTGTACCGGGAACAAAAAATGAAATACATGATCACAACCAAGGAGAAACCGGTTAATCATCCGATTAATTATGTACATACAGATTTAGAGTCTTTTGTTTTGTTTGCCGATAGTTTCAATGATGTAGATATTCAGTTAGTTCAAGCAGAAGATATTCCAGAGATTACCGATAATTTCAGAAAATTTTTGCAGAAATAAAGGCAAAAACCGGAAAGCACAATCGGGCAATCAGCCAAAGATAGTGGATAGCAAGCAGAAAAAATAGAGCTAGCACAATTTCAGCACTTAGAAGATGAGGGTCTGTGGACCATGGATTTCAATGGTGCGGTCGAGAGTGATGGTTTTGGAATTGGTATTTTGGTGCGCAGCCCTTTTTCCGCCCCAAACAAGGTACCGAGCAATGTATGGGTATGTTCTTACAAATTAGCATTTGATTGTTCAAACAATGAGGCTGAGTATGAAGCTCTGATTGCTGGCCTAAAGATTCTTAGAAAGTTGAATGCTAAGAGAATTGCAGTTTATGGTGACTCTGAATTGGTGATTAAGCAAGTAAAGGGTGAATACCAAACGAAGCATCCCCGGATGCGGGCTTACCGGAATGCTGTCCTTGATATTTTGAAGCAGTTTTCATATTATACCTTGACTTGTATTCCTCGCATTCAAAATGGAATTGAAAATGCACTTGCTAAGGCAGCAAGTAATTTAAATATCCCAATGAATTCAAGCAATAAGTTCGAGATCCATGTGAAGCACCGTCCTACTGTTCCGGATAATCAAAGATGTTGGCAAGTTTTTCAAGATGATGATGAGATTAATGATTTTCAGCAAAACAAAGGTAAATTCAAAGATACTTCAATTGATGTAGAATTTGACGATGGTGATGATGTTCAAGTCAATCAAATGGAAGTGTTGCAGCTGAAAGATAATGTTATTCCTAAAGGCTTGATACCTTTAGAAGAGCTCTTTGATCAGGATGATGTAGCTAAGAAATCAACTTTGTGGCCAACTAAAAAGGGAGTTGAAGATGTAAACATTGGAACCGCTGAGAATCCGAAGATGGTGAAGTTATCCAAATCATTGCCACCAAAGGTAAAAGCTGAATATGTGAGTTTGTTGTCTTCTTTTGCTGATGCTTTTGCGTGGGATTATTCAGATTTAAAGATGTATGATACGAATATAATTCAGCACACTATTCCAATCAAGCCTAATCAGAAGCCTTTCAGACAAAAGCTAAGAAGAATCAATCCAAAGTTGTTGCCATCAATTGAGAAGGAGGTAAACAGGTTGTACAAAGCAGGAATCATTGTTCCCATCAGATTTTCTGATTGGATTTCCAATTTGGTGCCCGTTCGCAAAAAGACAGGTGAGATCCGTTTGTGTATTGATTTCAGAAATTTGAACAAGGTGTCATTGAAGGACAATCATCCATTGCTTAAGATGGATCATATACTTCAATGAGTAGTTGGAGCATCTCGTATGTCACTACTCGATGGTTATTCTGGATATAACCAAATTTTGGTCCATGAGGACGACTGTGACAAAACAACATTCACCACTCCATGGGGGACATTCCACTATGCCAAGATGCCATTCGGTTTGAAGAATGCTGGTGCGACATTTCGGCGGGCAATGGATATGGCTTTCGTGAATGAGAAGGATGTTTTTCTTGTCATATATCTTGATGATTTGACTGTATTTTCCAATTCCAATGACGAGCATATGCATCACTTAAGAATTGTCTTTCAAAAGTGCAGAAAATATGGCGTGTCGCTTAATCCGAAGAAGAGCTTGTTTGCCATGGATGAGGGAAAAATACTTGGTCACATTATTTCCAAAGATGGCATTCGTATTGATCCATCACATGTAGAAGCAATTCAGCAAATTGATCCTCCCAGGAACAAGAAGGAGATTCAGTCTTTTAATGGTAAGATGAACCTTTTGCACCGCTTTGTCCCTAACCTTGCTGAACATCTTAGAGAGATTACAAATATGCTTAAGAAGAACAGCCAAGTGAAGTGGACTGAAGAGGCTGTGAAATCTTTCAATTTAGTGAAGTTGGCACTATCTTCAGCACCGGTGTTAATCAGCCCAGATTACACCCAAGACTTTATTTTGTTTTCATTTGCTTCGGAGCATACCATGGCAGCTGTGTTGATGCAGAAAAGAGATGAGTATGAAAAGCCAATAGCCTTTTTCAGTTGGACTATAAGAGATGCGGCCTTGAAATATAACATCATTGAAAAGCAAGCTTTGGCACTGGTAAAGGCATTAAAAGATTTCCGGGTTTACATTCTGCATTCTCATATTGTAGCTTATGTTCCTAACGTTGCCGTGAAAGATGTTTTGGTACAAACAGATCCGGAAGGAAGACGAGGTAAGTGGATTGCAGCATTACTGAAGTATGATGTAGAGATAAAGCCCACGAAGCTTATTAAAGGACAGGGGCTGGCGAAACTTATGGCTGAATCAAATTTGCACGCTTTAGACATAAATCTGATTGCTACTATGTCTGATGAAGATGAAGAAAATTCGCCACTTCAGGTATTAGAAATGTTTGTTACTTCTCAATGGTATTCATATATTGTGTACGTTCTTCAAAATTTGTCACCACCACCCGGCATGGCTAAAAATAAAGGTAGGACTCTGAAATTAAAGGCTGAAAAATATTGTATTTTGAATTTTGCACTTTATTGGAAAGATCCTGGTGGTGTTTTGTTAAATTGTTTGGTGGAGGAAGAAGCAAAACGAGTCATGGAGGATTTCCATAAAGGGGACTGTGGTAGTCACTTATTTTGGAAAACAACCGCCAATAAGATTTTGAGAGCGGGATACTATTGGCCGACATTGTTTGCTGATGTGTATAAGATTGTCAAGAGCTGTCACGAATGTCAAATTTTCGAAAGAAGGTAGAAATTACAGCCATTGCCACTTAAGCCTATTGAGGTAAGCGCCCCTTTTCAGCAGTGGGGTTTGGATTTCATTGGGGAGATTCATCCTCCTTCTTCAGCTCAACACAGGCGGATCCTCACGGCAACAGATTATTTTACGAAATGGATTGAAGCAGTTCCCACCAGGCAAGCTATGGATGCAGTAATCATTTCTTTCCTTGAGAATAACATTTTGTCTCGTTTTGGTTGCCCGGATAAGATAATCACTGATAACGCAGCAGCTTTCAAATCAAGAAAGATGATTGAGTTTTGCAACAAGTATCATATCACATTGGGACATTCAACCGCAAGGAAACGTATTGGCGGAATCTTCCAACAAATCATTGGTTAACATCATCAAAAAGTTGCTTGAAATCAATAAGAAAGGTTGGCATAAGAAGTTAGTAAATGCACTTTGGGCTGATCGGGTAAGTCAAAAAAAATCCATTGGTATGTCTCCTTTTGAGTTGGTTTATGGAGTAGACACAGTGTTTCCTACTTCCCTTGTTGTTCCGGTGGTCAAACTTCTTCAAGAAGCTGGCAGTGAAGAGAGTCATATGTAGAGATGAATAAATCAGATGATTCATTTGCAGCAAACCAGAGATGAAGTTTTCCAAAATACATTCAAGTTGCAGGAAAGGATCAATAAGATTTATGACAGGAAAGCAAAAGCGGACAAGTTCCAATTGGAGGAAGTAGTGCTGAAGTGGGATGCTAGAAATGAGGAAAAAGGTAAGCACTGTAAGTTTGAAAATCTCTGGAAAGGTCCCTTTAATATTGCTGCATATCGTGGTCAGAATGCATTTCTTCTAAAAGAGATGAATGGGGAAGATTGTCCAGGAGGGCTGGTCAATGGTCAGCTGCTCAAGCGGTACCACTTCTGAGATGTTTTTTGCTGCATACATTGCCATTATACATAACATTTTATTTCAGTTTCATTGCAAGTGTGTGCTGTGATCTTTTCTTCAGTCTGGGGCCCGAAGTGAAGGCTATAATTCTGAAGAAGAATCTCAGTTTTGGTTTCAGTTTGTTGAGTCGGTTTTTCAGTCATTTTAGTTTTAAAATTGAGTCATGTCGAATTCAAGTTTCAGTCAATAAATTGAGTCATCAGTCTTTTATCACTATCAAAATAGTGGATTCCATAGCCCAATGGACGAAGGCACTGTCTGCTCGCCCAAAGTTCTGTAGTTCTTGGCACCTCCCAAGAGCTACCATCCCCATTGGAGCCAATGTTAGAGTCGGTCTTGTTATCCCTCCGTCAGAGATCATTTCTCTTGTTTCATTTCATTTTTAGGTGTCTCATTCAGCTCATTAATCTACATTCCGTTAGGAGCATGCCATTATCTGACAAAAGGGGTTGGTTTTCTTGTTTCCCTCATGTTTTTACCTACTGGGTTGGTCAAAATTTCTCCAAATTCATCAAAATTCATTTCACGTCATTTACAGTCATAGATGCTATTTTGGTCAAAAAAGGAGTCATTTTAGTTTCTAAGTCTAGGGTTTGGTCTTTCGAAATGTTAAACAATGCCCGCAAGCCATGAGGAGATTTTCAATAAGTTTTCAGCTCAAAATTTTCATAGTCAATATGCTCGAGGATGTTTCTTCTTCTAAACTCTGTTTTGAAGAAGAAATTGTCAAATTTGTTTTTGTAATAAATATGTATCTTTCCACCATGTTGTACTTCACCATGCAAACTCTGGTCATCCTTTGCCAAGGTTCGATGCCACCAGCCCTGTAAAAATCAACCAATTTCATCATTCAAACTCAGAAAGTCAGTGAGGAAACAAAAGACAAAGTTGTATTAAATGCAAAAAGTGCCAAAGCTTAAAACATTACAAAATGGGTTTTGAAGAAGCAAAAATTAAAACCATGTTTATATGAGATATTTCTCAAAGCCATTCATTCATTTACATCAAGAGTTATTGGGAAAATCCATGAGAGAAGTCGAGTTGGAGTTCAAAGAACAAACTGTGATTTTAGAAGGGCCGACTGTGTGTTTAATTTGAGCGCAGCGCATTGGGATAGGCCGCGGTGCATCCATAAAGCATGGCGCATAGAGCCGAGATTCATCGTGCAAATTCCTAAGGGTTCGGTGCATAGGGATAGGCCGCGGCACATCCACAGAGCGCGGCGCATAGAGCCGAGATTCATCGTGCAAATTCGTAAGGGTGCGGCGCACCCACACGATGCGGCGCATTGGGTTTGTGAGCGGCGCACAGAGCCCCAAAGGCCGAAACTCATCTTCGCTCCATCAAAACTCTTGATTCAGTTCTTTTGTCTCCAAGTAAGTGTGTGCCCTTACCATTTGATGTTAACTCCTGTTGGGTGCTATTTGAAAGGAGGAATTCAAAGAGTTTAAATGGTGAAAATATAACCCTATATCCACATCAAAATTTGTTCCTAGGGTTTGAAATTGGGTGTCAAAACTTGAACTTTGTTGCCAAAACATTCTCATTCCATTTTCACTTGTGCTCTTATCACTGTTATTACCATTATCACTACTATCACTGTCACACTATCATACCATAGTCCCTCTCCTATTCCCGCTGTCCCATATCCCTTATACCCTTTTGATCCCATGTGTTAATCCTCAAACCCTATCACTTACTATCCATTGACAAAGCCTAATTTCCACAACCTTCAAGGACTGCCTCTATATCCTTGATTTCACTTATATGTTGCCATTTCATTGACTCTTGTTCCTAAAAACTACCCCCATCACTATCACCTATTCCTATATCACTTATAAAGGTTCTTAATCCCGAAATTCCCCAAGCAGTGAGTGACTGTCCTTCCACTCCGAATTCACTCGACAGTCTATTATATTCATTGTGATATTTCCTTGCAACCTTTCATTACATATGTGGCACACTTGGTATTGAAAAACAAACTCTCGTTTTCACCATATATTTATCAACACATACTTGTCAAACACCTTGTTTTCAGCATCATGTCAGAGACAAACTCATCATATGAGCAGGGATATGAGCAAGACAGTGACTCATCCACCGAGCTTAATGTACCAAGGAGGTCTCATAAAAGTGGCAGGCATGTCAGGGAGGATCCCACTTCTTTGGCTCAATTGCAGGCTTGCCTGCTTGCAATGACATGTTTTCAGCAGCAGTCATGTTTTCAGTATTGTGAGATGATATCTCAGATTCAGCACCATCAGGAGTTGGTTCTTCTATTTGTTTTGCATTTGCGTGATGGTCATGTAAACCTTGTTGGAGTGAATTTCACTTTGACACCAGAGACTATTTCTGAGGCAACCGGGATACCAAACATTGGTGAAGAGTGGAATAAGAGACAGCAGCTGGATAGAGCATATTACGAGCCTTACATCAGACCTGGATATTTGAGGCAGCTAAGCAGGGTATTTCCATTCCGGTTTCTGAAGGAGTCTTATGCACCATTGATGAAACTCATCATCAAATATTTCAGCTGTGAGGGCCGTTTCTCACGTCTTTATGCATATCACATCAGAATTTTGATGCATTTTACGAGAGTGAGACTAATGAATATTCCATATTTCATGTGTCAAAACATAGAGTGGATGACTACCCTGGTGCAGAGGAAGACTCTGGAGCAGCAACATAACAACATTTATCATTATGCGCTCATCAAAATCATTGTAGTGCATCAGCTTGGATTGCAGGGAATTGCATGGGATGAGGTCATTTCCCGTGACTTCTTTGCAGCGCCACAGCCTCCTCCTGAGATTTTTCATGATGAGTGAGAGCCTTTACATCAGTTTTATGTTCTCTAGTTTGAGCCTATCAGTGCTCCAGTGTGTGTGACATATCAGAGAGGCCACAGAGCCTTATTTGCAGCAGCACGACGAGTACTATCTCCACCTGGGGTGGAAGGGGTCTCGTTGCCTTCATCAGCAGCGCGAGTACTATCTCCACATGGTGTGGAAGGGGTCTCACCTTTGACATTAGCATAGGTACAGGTTCAGGATAGAGGCAAGATGCCTATGCACGATGAGGGCCCTTCAGGAGGCCAAGACACTGATTTTACACTCATCGATGTTGATTTGAGCTCTCCTAGCTCAAAGATGAGAGAGACCATCCAGGAACAAAAGGCTGAGATTGACACATTGACTGTGAAGCTGTAGAGAGCTCAGTGGATTATAAATTATTTGGAGTAGTGGAATAAACAACTGGAAGATCAGCAGACACTCAAGGAATTGCAAAGAATCCGTGAAGATCGGGAATTGGCCCGAAAGAGACCAGGTGACATGACGCCTTTTGAGCGACAGATTTGGCTTGAGAGAGTCAACAGGCATCTTGAGAAGTTTTTGGAGAAGGCCAATATGGAAAAATACATGCTCATACATATGAAGAACCACTATTGGGCCCGCACACACATTTGCAGAGCTAGGATGAAGATCCTGAAGGCGAGATTAAGGAAAGCACTAAAACGTCGAAAAAGGCTTGATCCACTCTGAATCTTGGCCGAAGCTTCCTTGGCTGAGCATGAGTCATGATAGCAGACCTTCACTCCAAATTTCAGCAAATTTGGAGTAAATTTTGTCATTTTTGAAATTTTTGGTTGCAAAACAGGCTTTTCTGCCCGACGCGTTGCGCCACCCGACGCGCGCTTATGATTGGGACATCTTATGGAGTAAAAATTGATGTTTTTGGGTTTTTTATGGAAATTTATGCATGATCAGGAATGGCTGAGAAATTTCATGAAGTTCTGGGTGGTATTGAAGGTCAAAAACACTCCAAAAATGGCCTTTCTGCCACTTTTTGCACCAGCAGGAACCAATCTTGGGAGATTTCAGTTTGGTAGGGGAAAATGACATCCAAATCCAAACATTCCACTTGGGTTGGATAGTGGACATCTAGGGCTTTCCAACGAGCTATCATGAGCTCAATTTGGACTCCGGGAAGGGCCTCAAAAACAGGATCAAAGTGGCGCTATGCATTGAGTTTTTTAGCGCAGCGCATAGAGGATTTTTGCCCAATTTTCACTTTTCAGCTCAGAAATTCGGCCAGTTTGACTAGTTTTACTTTTTCATGTGATGGTTGATCTATCTTGATGTAATTTGGTAACCATGATGTAATTTTTGCATATATTTACTTGTTCTAGAGGATTCATTCACTAAAAAGTGAAAATTAAATGAATGAATTAGTTTCCTTCCTTTTAGAGGCAAGTTGTTTGGCTGCCTAGATTTCAGTTCCATGTTTAGAGTTGGTTGAAACAACTCCTAGAAGGAGGAGCTCGACCCCTAGAGGCATGGGAAGAGGTTAGGATGGTCTATATTATGTATTTTCTGAGTCATTTTCAGGGTTGGACTCTTGGGAAAAGTTTGGCACTCCATTGTATATCCATTTTCAGTTTTTGGCAAAGGAAAGACCAGAGTTTTGCAGCACTTGTTGGGATCCTTGTGGCTTCTGAGATTTTGATGATGTTCTTCTCATGTTATTGTAAGTTTCATTAATGTTATATGTATTCCATTTCCCTTCTCTTTGCTTCTGAATTAAACAAATGAGTAATTGAGGTAGAATTCATTGATTTGTTGGTGCTCTGCCTTAGAATTTTGTTTTGTTTTATATGTTTTTCTTCAGTTTGAAGAGGATCCATGCACTCTCTTGCCCTCTTCAGCTCCTCAGCAGTCTTTTCAATCCATTCAAATGATCTAAGACATCAAAGTCGCTGCCTACCTCACCCCAACTTAAACTCTGCAAGAAATTGGCCTCATCCCCAAGCCCAAAAATTGTCTTTCCCCTTTTTCCAACAAAACCCCAAAAAATAAAAATCAAACCCTCCTATTTGTATATCTAGCCTAAGATCAGCTGTTGTTTTAGTCATCTCAGGCCCCTTTGAATATTTTCATTGAGATTGACCCGGAGAGAGCCCTCTCCTGTCCTCGTAGGGCTAGCTACGAGGCTGAGCGCGGTTTGGTGTTGTCCTCTTTCTACCTTACTTCAGCCTAAGGTAGATTTAGGCACTAACAGATCCGAGTCAACGGACAGCGGAGATTCAATCGCATCGGAGGGAGGCGGGGGGTAACACATTGTAAAATTCCGATTGGCGAAGGTGCGGTTGGTTTATGACCATTGGATCTGGGGCTGACAGATGGTCGAGATCGAAATCACATAGGGCGGAAGGTGGCAGCAATTGAAAAATGCGATTGCGATTGGAGCGGGAGAGCGCGGGCCGTCGGATAGATAGGGGAATCAACGATGGAGATGCAATCGACAGATCACAACTGGGAGGCGCAAAGGAGGTGAGGCGACACGACTGGCGTGATGCGATGGATCGCCAGCCATCGGATCTGGCAGGGAGATCGACGGCTCAAATGTGATCGGAGGATCACAATCGGAAGGAGCGGAGGAGTGGCACGGTGGAAGTTTGCGATTGCGATCAAGGCGAGAGTACGATCAGCGCTGGGCCATCTGATCAAAATGGTAGATCAACAGTGGAGATCGCGGCGGAGGCCTTGAAGACCAAACTCAATCGCATCGGAGTTTTTCTGTTTAACAAAGGAATGCACTTCTCTGAATGTTGCGATTGCGATTAGCGCTTGAGTCATTTGTGCTTGGTTCTGGGTGTTGGTTACATGGGGAAGTGGTTAAGGGGCTGGCGGAGAAGGGCCTAGACCCTAATATAAGTTGGAAACTGGTTTTCGGGCCCTTTTTAATGAATTTTAATAGTGGGAAAAGGTAACAGTAGAGGAAAGAATGAGAATTTGGACTAAAAAAGGGGTGTATGTAGGATTTAAAGGGGACTTGGGTATGATTTAGAAGGTTAATGGGGGGAATTAGAACGGGAGGACAAAGATGAAAACAAAGGCTTAGAAGGGATGATACAAGGGGAAAAAGGAGGCCTTTTGGGCATTTCTTCACAAACAGAGAGGCTTAATAATAGGAACAACAGAGAGGATTTTTATCAAAGGAAAAAGGAACAAGGAGGCTTCAAGCATGATGTGTTTTCAAAGGGAATGCATTCCTTTAAGGCTCAAAGATATTTTAGCCCCCTGTTTGCTTGTCAAAAAATTTATAGGGGGCTAACACACCACAAGCTGGTCCAAAAATCTCCAAGGAAGCGAGAGTCTAGATCTGACACAATCAATGTGGGCAACCCAAAATGGACCCAAACAAACTAAAAGAAAATATAAGTAGTCTGCTCAGTAGTGATCTACCTTTTACAAGGAATTAATATGCACATTTTTCTAAAGCAGTCTACGATAACATACAAATGGTCGTGACCCTTTCTAGACATAGGCAAACCTCCTACAAAGTCCATCGACACACTTTCCCGTGGATGACCCGGAATAGGGAGTGTTGTGTAGAGCCTGAGTTTTCTATTACAGGGCTTTGAAATAGAACACATCACACATCCCTTTACAAATCGAGTTACAATGTTTTTCATATGAGGCAAAAATCAAAACCTTTGTAAATGACATAAGGTTTTTTTGACACCAAAGTAACCAAACACAAGAGAGGTGTGCACCTTTCGAATTACATGTACCCTTTCTGTTGTGGGTATGCACAATTTTCCAAGGTGATACAACAGCGTCCCCTGCAAATGATAGTTGTCCACCTCTGACCCATGAGTCATTTTTTCATATATTTCTTTAAAGTCATCATATTTAGCATATTGTTCGACATAAATTTCAAAAGACAATGAAGCATTGTGAAAAATAATAGAAGTAGCAATAGGAGGGCGAGAGAGCATATCTGCTACTTTGTTGCTAGTGCCATTCTTATACATTATTACCAGATGAAACTATTGTAAAAACCCATCCACCTGAAATGACGAGACTGTTGTAGCTTGGTTTGTGACTAAAGTTATTAAAAGGACTGGTGATCCGTATGGATAATGGTTTCCTTGCCGATCAGGTAGTGTTTCCACCTTTTCACACTTTAGACCAAGGCATATAGTTCCTTGTCATAAGTGGGGTAATTGATGACAGCCCAGGAGAACTTCTATGAATGGTAACATATTAGCTTCTTCTGTTGCAACAGTATAGCCCCCATGGTGTACCCACTAGCATCGGTTTCGATCTCAAAAGGTTGTTGGAGATCGGGTAAATCCAAGACTGGTATGGTGCTAATTTTCTCTTTCAGTGATGTTAAACTCAACAATGGTGAGCACAGTAAATACACAAGACACATGAGAAAGATAAACCTTTGATGCACTATTACTCACAATGATACATATTTATCATACATGGAGTGACCCTTAGATTCCATATTCCAGGGTCTCTTGGACTTCCTATGTCTTTTCATCCTCTACACCTACCCATAGAGGATTAGGTGTTCAACATTTCCCCCCTTAATCCGAAGGGGTATGTGTGAGTCCAAGAAGAGAGTTGTAATACAAATATGCAAAGTATGCATGGTAGCACTTAGGTTGGATCAGCTCTCTGAAATGTTGGCATAAAGAGGTGGTTTAAGGATGACCACCAACACTGTAACGCTTAGTGTAGTTCTCAGAACTCTTCCAAATCTAGCAAGAAGTTGAGGGCTTTTTCTAGAGGAAGTTTCCCTCATATTTGAAGAGGGAGACCTTCAACCTAGAAGAAGGGAGGTCTACAACCTGTGATGGTTTAAGGATGACCACCAACACTGGAATGCTTAATGCATTTCCCGGAACTCTACCAAAGTTGGCAAGAAGTTGAAGTCTTCTACTAGAGGAAGTGCTATGAATTGTTTGAAGAGGAAGAATATCAACCTCGCATAGATGGTCTAAGGTTGTACACCAACCAAAGGAATGCTCATGGGCATCCATGTCTCTGGCTACAACTCTGAATCTGGAATGGAAAGTTGTGGCTCAGGCTCACTTGAACTGCTATTTTTCTGGCTACAACTCTGAATCCAAAATGAGAGATTGTGGCTCTGGCTCGCTTGATGTGGCTTCAAAGCTTGTAGATGACCACCATTTTCCCCCCTGTTAGGCACAAGGTGAGATGATGGCGAAAACTCAACTACAAGATTGTTCAATATTGTAGAACAAGTTCTGACGCGCGACTTAAACACCTTCTTGGTTGTTGATGCCCATTTCCAAGAAGCGATCCATCCAAGATGAATCTTTGTTCTTGTAGGGGGATTTTTTTTGAAGCATCTGTGTGAATAATGGGTGTTCCGACCATAGTGCTTGCATGGGTGAAGATTGAAACAATGATCTTTCATATGGCCAACTCGATCATAGTGTTGGAATTTTAAAATCTGTTGTTGTTGTTGTGGAAGCGGAGCAGGATCTGGAACAGCTGAAGGTAAATTGTCATAAAGAAATCCAACACTCTGAAATTTTATGGGCTTGGAGTAGTCCAGAATATGAAAGGACAAATCCTTTTCATATCTAATACTTGTTCTGTGCTTGTTATGGACAAGCTCTTCCCAAGGTTTGATGATGGGCTTAGGAAACGCATGTTGAATTTCGACGCCTGCATGTAAATTTTCTCGTGAACTAGGCACTGAATGTGAATCAATCTCAACTTTATATTCTTTCTCCTGATCAGAGTCTGTCTCAATGTTTTGAATAGAAACAAGTTTAGAATGATGACTCTTTTGTTTTAATTCTTCTCGCTGAAGTGGAGATTCAAGCTATAAAAACTCTATCTTCTCTTATGCATTTTGTAGACAATTTTGGATATCAATAAGAGTGTTTGTGTTGATTTTGACTATATCAAATTAGCATAACATAATATCATAGTATTAAGTAACTCTAATATTGTATTAATAATGGTCATTCTCAATGAAAAAATCAGGTCAATCTCACCAGTGTTGCTCCCAAAAATAAAGAAATCCTTTCAACTATGAATCAATTCTATCTCCATAAATGGATAGAAAAATATGGAATGTAGGAAATTAAGTTGTCTTTCCCCATCATCAGTGAACCTTTGAGTGTTTTCGGCCCTCTAAATTCTCAACTCACCAAGGGATGCATGTGCTCAGGTTTTCAAGGAAATTCGAGCCCTCTTTTCAGTCATCAGACACATATCTAAACTCTCTTGAACTTCATGCTAGAAGCCACCCAACTGTGCATATAAACTCATGCCAAGTACATCAAAAAATTTAAAACTTTCCTCGTCAACTTTTCACTGCAAATGCCTAGAAATATGGGTTGGAAGAGGCCTAAAATTTATGTTGACAAGGAGTTTTTTTCTCAGCCTCCTTACGCTCTAAAAATCAACCTCTTGTGACTGTATAAATTGTTAAAGATAGTTATTTGAACTATCCTCCTTAGCTACGTACAGGCTGTAACTCCCTCCCGGTTTCTCCACAAACCAATGCAAGTCCTTTAGCTTGAAACATGGTTAGCAAGCACTAAAATCTCACCCTGTAAGACTAGCTCGAAATTTTCAAGATTAGCGCTAGTCTCCTGGAAATTTCAAGCTCTTTCCTTCATAAATTTATTTTCCTCCTTTTGTTGTATGATGTCCTCTCCTTAACACTACAATATATTCAAGGTGCTCACCAAATTCGACCACTAGACTTGACAAACGTCTCCAAAGCTCATGCATTGTGCCATAAATGTCATACATGTTGCTCAACAAGTCTTAAACACATTGCTCACATCCAGTTGTTCCATGGCAGTGAGGTATCAAATAAAGGAGAAATATTATGCAAGGAAGACACGCAATAGTGCTTTTCCTGGCTCTATTGTTTTCATCTATGCTTGATTCCCATACCTGGTATCCGAAGAAGATAGATGCGGGGTCACTTCCGCTTTGAAGTCGAGGAAATGAACTCTAGGATGCGCACAAACAATTTGATGCATGCAAGCAATTTATTTTTGCTTTCTACTTCAATAGCTTCACAGAAGTAATTAACCTTCATGATGATAATGGTTGGTTAAGATTCCAGAATAATAATAAACAATTTGAACTCTTGATCACAAAGAGACCTACTTCGGATGACTTTTCAAGCTCAGTCTTGAAACCATTACGATGAGAGAGGTGTTTGGAATGTTTGTGATTATAGAGGCACATTGTATTTTCACAACACGCAACAGACCATCCATGCAAGATTCACCAATGCACGAAGCACCAGAAATTGAACAAAGCAACGTACACACCGACAGTCCAGAATATGCAAAATGATGTTATTCAATGTTCATAAATAATCTCAGCGTATTGATAGGAGTGTTGACTAGAATCCAAATAAACGCACACCATTCATTCACTCCTTAGTTGTGCAGATAATTAATGCATACCATAGCCAATAAAAACTAGGAATTAACGTGCAACTCAAAAGCACAAGAACAGAGGACAAAAATGACCACGGGCAAGTAAATAAATGCTCAGGTAGCATGTAGTTAAGTAGTTAGATGGTGTGAAGAGCGAAGAGGCTATGGAGAACGTTTGAAAATCATGAGTGTTTGGTAAAAAAAATTATCTAGAAGTAGAGAAACGGCTTAAGGAGAAAAATGGTAGCCTCCAGGTAACATTTCACAATAAATTTCATTACACAAGGTTTGACTAGTGCAGAGTAGCAGAGGAAAGAACATAATGTTCGACAGACCTGACATGCATGGTTACAAACCAATAAAACACTAGTGCTCAGCAAAAATTTATGCTGCACTTCCTTTGCTCTCAAAAACATCCAACACACTCTCTTAACAGTTCATGACATTTTTAAAACAATGCAGCAACACCCTCAAGAGTTACACATGGACTTAACGCTCCATTTAACGCTATGAACCAACGTATAACCAAACTGATAAAATAGCACTTGCATCAATGCATCTATGCTTTAATAAATACCCATGCAATATGATTCACATTTTTCACAACGGTGAATGTTTAATTCATAACCATTCTAATATAACTCACTTTATTGTAGAAAATAGAGAGGCATTCCCACGTTGCTTCAACTCAGAGATTCACCATACAATTTCAACATTAAATACATTGTTCAAGAAAAATAGTAGATTGGTGTATTGGCAGAGCCACATACCTGTAAAACCAACAGGATTAAGGAAATAGAGTTATGAGGGTAGAGAGAGCCAAATTTAGAACAATGCAGCAATAAGAGTGGCCGCTGGTAACACGGGTGTATTACAGTGTAGATAAGTCTAGCTGACGGGTGCAGGAGTTTGAATGAAAATTGAATCTATAATGCAATGTATTGGAGACCATATGGAGGACTAGCAAGGAAGGCAGAGAGAGCCCAGAATGGCAGGATTGAGATGGCCACAAAGAGTAGTGGTGGCTCTATTTGGAGTAGGGCCATAATACGCCCACTCTGATACCATATTAAACTCAGCAATGGTGAGCACGGTAAATACACAAGACACATGAGAAAGATAAACCTTTGATGTGCTATTACTCACAATGATACATATTTATCATATATGGAGTGACCCTTGGATTCCATATTCCAGGGTCTCTTAGACTTCCTGTGTCCATTCGTCCTCTACACCTACCCATAGAGGATTAGGTGTCCAACAAGTGCTTCGAAGGACTTTTGCTGCTTTCCTCCCCACTGAAAGGCTTGTTTTATACTTGTCAGTGCATGTAAGGGTGATGCAATAATGGATAAGTTGGAAATGAATCTCCTCCAGTATTGTATTGCACCTAGAAAACTACAGACCTTTGTTACATTGGTAGGCTTAGACCAATTTACAATCACCTCAACTTTGGAAGGGTCTATTTTTAATTGACCATTACTGACAATATGACCCAGGTAAACCAAATAGGTTTTCTCGAACTCACACTTTGAAAATTTTACATACAATTCTTCCCTTTTCAATACACCAAGCACTTTCTTTACATGGCATATATGTTCATCCCAATTTCTACTAAAGAAAAGAATATCATCTAAATACACAAGAACAAATTCATCAATGAAAGGCCTAAAAAGATCATTCATGACCCTAATGAATATGGCTGGAGCGTTGTGTTGGGGTTCCTATGTTTTGGCCAGATTGGCAAAACCAAAAGATAAGACAACATCAAACCGCTTTGGGATTCAAGGATCTAGCCCTCCTGAATCCAGAGAGGGATCTCTCTATGAATGGGTTCAAAAGATGTGATCTTTAATAGCTGAAATTGTGATATTAGGCTAGTTATGAAGAGCATAAGTTTTTTTTGTTTGTTTTTGGTTGGGCAAAGACATGATGAAGGTGAAAGGCAGTTCAAAATAAAGGGTGAAGATGTCTGCAAGTGAAGGAATGATTCGGCTGACAGAAAGGCAAAGACAGTTTTAACCCATTGGGCTATGGATTCATAGGAGGATTTTAATTGGACAGCAAGGTTCAAGAAGGATCCATGGGGCAAGTTGCTTATGTGAGAGGATCTCTTATAGTGATTTTATGGAATGAAACAAAGAGGAAGTGTAGAACCAAAAAAATGAAGAAACAGTGAAACAGCCTAAGATCAAGTAAGTGCTTTCAAACTATATTGCTTTGGCATGTACTTAAGGGAAAACATAAAAGTATTCTGAGATTAGGGAAGTGCTTTTAAACTAGCCTGCATTGAAGTACTTTCAGTCTGAAAACATTTAAAAAACATTTCGAACAGCTTAAGATCAGGTAAGTGCTTCTAAACTACCCTGCTTTCAGCATATTCTAAAGGAAAGCACATATGATAATCACGAAGAGAAATCTAAATTAGGAAAGTGCTTTTAAACTGACCTGCTTTAATACACTCTTCAAGGAAAACACAGAAAATACTTGTTTTAAAGAGCAATCTAGATCAGGCAAGTACTTTTAAACCAACCTGCATTAACATACTCTTCGAAGAGAACGTCGGAATGAAGAAAACATAGAAAAATAAAGCTTTCAGTGAGAGTAAGGTACTATTGAGAATAAATCCTAGCTCTATGTTTGCTTCTCTTTATCAGAGAAAGTGGAAAGAGTGGAAACATTAAGCAAAATAACAATTGACAGTGAGGAACACATCACCATTGACATAAATCAGGATCCCATAAATCAGCATCTTGTATTGATGTTCAAACCAGTTACAATCAGCAAGCCCGGTGGGTCTCTACAACTTCGAAATTCTCAGGTCAACTTATGTATCTTTAAGTTGCAAACAGGGCATCAGTAGCTTCAGAATAACTATTACATACATTCAGATGTCCAGAGACCAACATTTGCTCACCTTCTACAGAAGTATTTATAGAAGAATGAGGAGGTGGGATTTGATAAAAGATCTGCTGGGTCAATTAATACAGATTGATGACTTCTTGACCTTTGAGGGCCTCTGTGTCATGTTGAAGTAACTATGTTTTCTGCTTCTCGAGGCCTAATGATAAAAAATATTTACTTCTGGGTTGTTCTTAATCTTTAAAATAGTTTTGCCGACAATTAGGGATAAGATTTTTTATTTGTATTAATTTTTCAGTCGTCCTCGGGTAAACACCTCTTGTTTCAGATAATGACTAAGCCTTCTATGATTACTGTAAGGCTGCAGGTGCCTTTAGGAGCTGAAGAGGGTTCGATTAGCCTCTGCTTCAAGCGGTGGAGGCTTTCTCGGATCGACAGATGTCTTCGTTCCTTCCAAAACACTTTTAAGTTACTTGAGATCTGTGTTTTAGGTCTGATCCAGCTCATCTTGTGTCTTCCGGTCTTTATGATGCTTTTATCCGTGGATTTAGGCTTGGATTTGCTGAATACGTGCCTTAATCCTTCAAATTGTGCTGGGAAATCTTCAAACACTGATACTCTTTGTTTCTTCAATATATTGTTGTGTATTGTTGATGTGCAAGCCGAGTGGGGCTCATATGGCATCAATGCCTCATGAAACAATGATGCAACGTCGAATATGAACCTTGCGAATGGTCTCCATTGATGAATCAATGGTACGGGAAAAGTCTTTCCTAGCCTTTGGCCTTTCTTTCGATACTATGGAAAACCATCAATCCCTGAAAAATACACAAAATATTAAGAAATCCTACGTTTTTGGGTTTACTGCTTTAGAGGCGTGGGATGAGAGCAGAGCCATTGGATGGCATAATCCAACGGTGGAGATTAGCTGAGAGGAGGTTTAAAAGGAGCAGAAGGAAGAATTGAACAGAACCGTTGATCACGTGATGATCGATGGTGGAGATCTGTTTTGAAAACCCTTTGGTGAAAGGTAGAGGGTGATGGTATGAAGCGAGATTAGATCCAGGCCGTCCGATCTGGACATGTGGACGGTCCAGATTCAATCGGAGGATCACAATCGGTGGGACAAACAAATGTATGCGATTGAAACTTTGTGATGTGATTGAGCGATGACCATTGATCTGAGGATCAGATCAACGGCGGGGAGTGAATCGGAGGGATGGGCGATCGGGGGGACAAACAAAAGTATGCGATTTGAAACTTTGCGATTGAAACTTTGCGATGTGATTGAGCGATGATCGTTGATCTGAGGATCAGATCAATGGCGGGGAGTGAATCGAAGGGATGGGCGCTCGGGGGGACAAACAAAAGTATGTGATTTGAAACTTTGCGATTGAAACTTTGCGATTTTGTGCAGGCCGTTGATCAGCTTTAGATCAACAATCAATATCTTTTCAACTTTGCGCTGGAGGAAACCTTTATACTTTATGAAAAACCCAAATTTTAATACAAGAAAAGGTTCTTATGGATCGGGGCGGAATATTTATATATGAAGTGGCTGGCACCCAATTGCGGGGCCACTGGATGTATGGAATATAATGGGCCCGGGGCTTTATATAACAAGGGCCAATCGTAATCGGAGCTTCAGGCTCGGTTTTTCAATCAACCCAATCGAAACTTGTGATGCGATTAAGCGCTTCGGGACTTCAACACTTGGTCCCGGGGTGTAGGTTGTATGAAATGAAAGCAAAGGGGTGGGGTTAATACAATGAAGGGCCAATCGCAATCGGAGCTTCGGGCCCGGTCTTTCAATCAACCCATTTGGATTTTCTCCAATGCGATTGCGCGTCGGGTCTTTTTTATCTAACCATTTTTATATATAAAAAACACATTGCGGGCGTGATTAGACCAAAAGTTTGGAAAAAGGGGTTTTTGTATTTATAAAGGAAATAACGAATCGGAGAGGGATTTTTTCAATGGTTTAGTGCCCGATTGTGGGCCCACGGGTTACATGGAATAACAACATAATTGAGGGCTGTGAAACAGGGGCTAATCGCATCGGAGTTTTTATAATGGCACAGGACCTACGTGCTTTGGATTTTTGCGATGCGATTAGCGCCGAAAGGTTTTAGCGCTTGGTCTTTGCACCATGGGCATACGGTGGGGAAGTGGTTGAGACCTAGCCCAAAGGGTCTTAAACCCTTAATAAAAGATGAGTGTTTTCATAGATTTTCAATGGTTTTCAAAGGGTTTTGGGGTTTTTGCTATAATTTAAAAAGGAGTTTTAAACTATGCAACAATGAGTTTCATGGATGGAAGAAGGGGAAAACATAAAAAAGAGGAATTTTACGGAGGAAAAGGAAAACAAACGAAGGTTAGTTTCTGCATGGAGGAAAGGGAGGAAGGGGATTTTTGCAGCAGTCATTCTCATAGAATTTTCAGCAGAATTTCTGAGTTCTAAAGGAAAACAGTAGTGAAGATTTTTAGACACGGGCATGAGATCTTGTAGAGGCTTCAAGAGATAACATTCTGGCCATGAAATTGTTTCTTGAAGACTGAACAATTTTTTGGCCACCTTTTGATAGAAAAAATTTTATAGGTGGCCAACAGTGGCTCCACTTGGGGATGTTGCCTTCTTGAAGGCATCAAGAACTTCAGACCTGCATTCTCTGGGAGGTTGACCTATGCCTGATCCATTGGGTTGCTCTTCCTTTTACTGGGATGATCTTGCTTTGAAACATATTAGCAGTCATGAAAAACAATGAATCTTCATCAACACAAGCTTTCTACCTACCCAATCCTACTGATCTAACATTTTTTCTTCATTTAGAGTGCATTTGGATTGGCAAACTCTTTTACAACATTTATTTCTTTTAAAAACAGGAAATCTAATCTAATTCTACTCCTTATTTCTCCATGAACTCAGATTAAACAGTTGAGTTCATATGTTTCTCTACCTAATCTACTAATCTGTTAGGATTAAATAGTCTAACAGATTTTATTCTCTAAATTCTACAATAGAAATTTAAAAACAGTCAAGTCAAGATTAAGTTGTTTGACTTGTTGTGATCTATGGCATATACAAAAAAAACAAGCTGCACATAGATATTTATTTTGCAGAAAATTTAAAACAAAAATGGAAGGCTTAAAATATGAATTTCAAAGCACTTCCTTCATCTTTTTACAGCTATGTTTTTTCCTCTTTTCTGAGTTGTCTTTCCTTTGTCAACTGGTTCAGATTTTGAGCTGATTAGAACCAGATTTACCTTTGTTTTTTACTCAGAATTAAACATAGATTGGAGTCAATTCTTGCTTGGAAACTTAGGTTCAGGTTTTGAGTATGTTTGAACCTTTAATTTCTATCCTAATCTATCTACTGATAAGCCAAGATTAAACAGTTTGGCAAATCAAATTCACTATCCTATCAGCTGTAAATTTAAAACTAATTAGTCAAGATTAGGTTGTTTGACTAACTAGGAGTGTGTTTTTTAGGAGTGGCATTTAAGCTTGCACACTTTCAGATTTGTTTTTCTTTTTTGGTATGGGGCTGTACCTTTATTTTTTTTTACAATCTGCCCTCTTTTCATTTTCTTTTTTATTTTTTTTGTATTTTTTCTTTTGTGAGACATGAACAAAGCAAATGGTATTTACAATGGGAATGAAAACTTTATAATCAAACTCAGCAGTAGTAATGCTTAAGGACCCTACCATTAACAGGACCCCCAAATAGATCTGTGCCATCTAACTCTTGAAGAAAAAAGGCATTTGGACCAATGGTGGACTGAATGATGTAAGGACCTTGCCACAAACTGTCAAATTTGTCATGTTTACCCTTATCCTCTCTTATGGAGTCCCATATGAGTACCTTATCTCCAATGTTGAAATCACATGCCTTTGTTCTCTTATCAAACAACTCCTTTATGTTCTCTTGAACCTTTTGAGCTCTGTTGTAAACCTCTTCCCTTGTCTGCTGGAGATGTATTGTCTGATTAATCCTCCTTATCATGTTGTCCTCTTCTGACTGTATTTCTTGGACTAATTTTATCACTGGTACACCTAGGCTGGTAGGAAATACTACATCTGTTCCATAAAAAAGTTGGTAAGGGGACATTCCAATGGAATTTTTTGTGGTCAATCTGTCTGCCCACAAAGCATGCACCAACTTGTTATGCCGGGATTTTTTATTTTCCTCAAGCAGCTTCTTGATGATGGTCACCAAACTTTTATTTGATGATTCTGCTAGCCCATTACCCTAAGGGTAATAAGTAGTGGAATGACCAAGTGTAATCTGATACCTGTGAAAAAAGTCAATCATCTTTTTGGAACCAAAAGAAGCAGCGTTATCAGTAATAATCTTTCTAGGGCAGCCGAATCTAGACAGGATATGATCTTCAAGAAATTTTATAATGACAGAATCTGTGGCATTCCTAGAAGGGATGGCCTCTATCCACTTTGTGAAGTATTCAGTGGCTGTGAGAATCCATTTGTGTTGGGCAGATGAAGCAGGATGGATTTCTGCTATGAAATCTAGGCCCCACTGTTGAAAAGGAGCTTCAACAGTGATAGGTTGTAATGGTAAAGGAAGGAGTTTTCTTTTGCCCTCAAAGATTTGGCATTTGTGACAGGAAACTATCATTTTATGGACATCTTGGAAGAGGGTGGGCCAGTAATAGCCAGCTCTAAGGATTTTATTGGCTGTGGTTTTCCAGTAGAGATGACCTCCACACTCTCCCTCATGGAATTCATGCTTGATCCTCTCTGCATCAACTTCAGGCAAACATTTAAGTAATAAACCATTAGCATTTTTCCAATACAAACATTCATTTAAAATGCAATAGTTCCTAGCTTTCAATTTTAAAAACCTTGCCTTTGTTTTTGATAAATCAGGAGGAACATTAAGATTTGTAAGTACATACAAGATGTCAGCATACCAAGGTGAGTTTTGGAACTGCTCTTCCACAGTGGGAGTAGGTAATTCTTCCTGTTCATCCAAGGCATCTATCATGTTAATGTCAAGGGCTTGTAGATTAGATTCAGCCATTAATTGAGCTAAGCCCTGACCTTTAATGAGTTTTGTGGGTTTGATTTCCAAATCATACTCTAATATTATCGCAATCCATTTGCCCCTCTTTTCATCTCGATCTTGTGACAAAATTTCCTTTACCACTATGTTAGGCACATAAGAAATGATGTGGGAATGCAGAATATACACCCTGAAGTCTTTTAAGGCCTTTACCAAAGCGTAGGCTTGTTTTTCCATTATGTTGTATTTCAAGGGTGCATCCCTTAAAGCCTTGCTGAAAAAAGCAATAGGTTGTTCCTATCCCTCTGGGTTTTTCTGCAACAGGACTGCAGCCACTGTATGTTTCGAGGCAAAGGAAAAAATAAGGAAATCTTTTGAAAAGTTTGGGTTGATCAGGACTGGGGCCCTGGTGAGTGCATGTTTTACCAATTTGAAGGATTTTTTGGCTTCTACAGTCCATTTCACTCCTACTTCCTTTTTGAGCATATTATTCATGTTTCTAAGGAGCTCTGCTAAGTTGGGAATAAACCTCCTTAAGAAATTAATTTTTCCAATAAAGGAATGCAATTCCTTTATGTTCCTTGGGTGGCTAATCTGTAGTATTCCCTCAACTCTTTTTGGATCTATTTTAATCCCCTTTTCTGATATAATATGTCCAAGGAGTTTACCCTCTTGTAGGCCAAATACTGTCTTTTTGGGATTTAAAGATAGCCCAAATCTCCTGCATTTTTCAAAGACCTTCCTTAGATGTTTGAGGTGCTCTTCATCAGATTTGGAATAAACTGTTATGTCATCAAGGTAAATTACAATGAAGTACCCTATTTTCTCTAAAAATTCAATGTCCATGGCCCTTTGGAAAGTGGCCCCAAAATTCATTAGTCCAAAAGGCATTTTCACATACATGAAAGTGCCCCAAGGAGTGGTGAAAGTTGTCTTGAGTTGGTCTTCTAGGAGTACTAAAACTTGGTTATATCCTGAAAAACCATCTAACAGAGAAATCCTCTTTGACCCAACTACCCTCTGTAGGATGTGTTCCATTCTGGGTAAAGGGTAATTGTCCTTTAGGGAGGCTCTGTTGAGGTCCCTAAAATCGATGCACAGTCTGATTTCTCCTATCCTTTTCCTCACAGCTACAAGGTTAGAAACCCAATCTGAAAACCTCACAGGCACAATGATTCCTGCCTTATACATTTTCTTGATTTCCTTTTCCACTAGAGGCAGTTGTATTGGATTAATTCGACACAGTTTTTGCTTAAAGGGTTTTTGATTTTCTTTCAAAGTGATCTTACGTTGGATGATTTCTGTATCATAGGATTTTAATTCTTCATAGCTCCAGGCAAACACGTCAACAAACTCCTTAAACAAGTCAATGTATTTCTTTTTCATGTCTGATGGCAAGGACCTAGCTAATTTAATCATTTTAGGCTGATCCTTGGTGCCTATGTTGCATTCTTCGACCTCAGACTCTGTATATTCCACTGTGGGTTTCTTTTCCACGTCGTTAAAATCAAATAGGTCTTCTAATGGGGCTAGCCCCCTAGGTATGTTCTTATCCTTTGACGACAGTACCTCCATGTCTTCGTTTTCTGTGTCCTCGTACTCTTTAGTATGAGTTTCAAGTTTAGTTAACATGTTGATTTTTACGGGACCAGATGGTTCTTCTTCTTCAGGGGGCTCTTTGTTTAGGCAATTTTCATCGGATTTAGAATCTAAATCAGATGATTCAAAATCGTTCCTGCCAAGCAGGAAATCCTCTATCTGTTTGTCGCCCTCAAAGACCTGCCAATATTTTTTATTATCAGGCACAGCTGGTCTAAATTTTATCTGAGTCATGCAGTCTTTGGTTTCATATGGCGCTAAGCATGTTCTAGCTGCAAAGGCTAAATTGTGGGTGGAAATATTTCGTTTTCTTGGGACAAAAATCAATTTGGACTCCTCAAAAGTTTTCAAAAGGTCCATGACATCGTTTCGGTAGGCTCTAAGTCTGGGATGGTTTGCGTTATACTCCCCATTGACTTGCCTAATGACTAATTATGAATCCCCATGCACATTGATTCTTTTGGCTCCTAACTTTTTCAATAGACACAAGCCTAAGATAAGGGATTCATATTTCGCTATGTTGTTAGAACACTGAAAGTTTAATTTGCAGGAAATGCTTTCTGTGTGGTTGTTTTCAGTGTTAGTAATCCAGAAACCTACACCGGCATTTTTCTTAGTGCATGACCCATCAAAGTACATACTCTACAAAGAACCATTTTCGGTTTCATCCTAGTTAGTGTCCTCTTTAACTAGCGTGCTCTCTTATTGTTGTTGAATATGAACACTTAGTTGAATTTGTTTCAACTCCTCAGGTTTTTCGCTGTGTTGAAGGTTGTTCTCTTGATTTTCAATTCTTAAGAGCAATGGACAGATGACTCGTAGCTCAAGACCTTTGTTTGGTTTGCTAATGTCTTCAACTGCATCAAACTGTTTTGACACTTTTGAGTTGTGTTTCTCTTCCTCCCTGTCGGCCATTAATCCTGTTAAAGTGACTTGTTCACTAAGTGTTTCATCATTATGTTATATTCTGAGATCCACAACCTATTTTGTTGGGTCTCGTTCCTCATGATTTCCATAGAGTTGAGCATGAGGGGCAGTCTATTGTTTTCCATCTTGGCTTTGTTCATTCTGGTTTGTTGTTGCAACGCGTTGTTCCAAAATTTCTCTCTCGTTTTCTCCCATATCTAGAACTACATTTATTTCTAGATTTGGGGTCTCTAACTGTTTGGCTGAGACACCGTCTTCTAGCTCTGGCTTATTTGAGGATTCATCATTGTAAAGGATAAACGAATCGAGGTCTGTGTGGATAGATTAAATGGGGGAATTTTCAGGCTTCTCTGGGCTACTGACCATGAATTTCAAGTGTGTCTCTCTATATAGTCTTCTAAGCTGGCTAAAGACAGGGATAGTGGCATATGTCCCATCCATCTGCATTGTACCTTGCAGCTTGGCACCCCATGATCTTGATAACAACATGCCATACTTACGAGGCACATCAGCCACCACAACATCCATAACCATGTACTTGGCTGGGATTTGAGTCAAACTCACACAGAGGTCTTTGATTAGGCCAAGGCATTTCACTCTGCTAGAGTCAAAAGAATACAAATCCTTGTAAGGTCTGGTTATTTCTAGCCCTAGCCTTTCCATTATCACCTTTGGCATAAGGTTTTGTGAGGCTCCAGAGTCATGCATAACATTATGCAAGATTTTGTCATAGATATTAAGGCTGACATAGAACAGAGGTACTGTCCCTTCTTGAAATTTCCCTTCAACTTTAGGACCAAAAATGAGCTCTGGATGTTCATCATTAAAATTGACTGTGTCATTACTATCCTCAATATTTAAAGCCTTCAAAATTTGGGCTCTATATACATGTTGGGCAGCTAACTCAGTCAAGGGAACAGAGATTTTGATCTTTGAAATTTCCTGCTCTAGGCTGAAAGGAATTTGGTTTTTTGAAGAACTTGCCTCAGCCTTACTAGCTGCTAGATTATCAGCAACATCAGCTTGCTGATTTGTTCTATTTACGTTTGATAGAATGGTTTTAACAGGAGTACTAGCTGAAGTGTTAGTACTACTAAGGTTGGCATTCTGTTTTTCACCTTTTTGAGTGCATTTCTCTCTACCATTATCAGAATTCACAGCTACTGTTTTGTCCTTATGTTTGACAACTTTAGGTTTGGTTGCAGTGTTGTTTTGTGAAGATTTTTCAGAGGTTTTGGTGTTGGGAGTTTGTTGACTGGTTTTGCTTCTAAGCTCATATTCTCTTTGAGACTCTATGATGACATTTTCCATGTCTTGATAATAATTTTCATCATCATCTCGTTTGTCATCAGGAGGTGTATAAAGACCTTGTTTTCTATCATAATGGATTTCAAAGTCGTCATTATCTACTCCCAACATATTTATGTCCTCGTCCTCTGCTTTCTCATATATTTCTTCATCCTCACTCACATAGTTTTGATGAAAGGGAGGGGTGATCTATTGATCATATTTCCTCGGCCTGTTTGGAGTTTGGTTCCTTCAAAAATTCTGACTCTGGTTCTGGTTTCTGTTCTGAGGAGAAGTTTGGTTTTGACTGGCTTGTGTTATCTCAAGGATGTTCATTTTCTTCATCATATCCTCCATCATTCTCTCCATATTTGAGTTGGAAGTGGAAGGTGTGTTTTCCTCTCTAAAAGACACTCTCCTTTCATTTTTCATTCTTTCTCTCTTCTCCATTAAGTTGACTTCCACAGCAAGAACACCCTTTTGCATCTCTTCAAGAGTTGCAGGATCTCTCTCTCTCAACTGATAGGCCATCTCAGGGTCAAACCCTTCCGGAAACTTGTTTAGTGCTGAGCCTTGTGGAGGCTTTAGTTTTGGAGGGAGTGCATTATACACACTATTAAATCTAGTACAATAATATTGTACACTTTCCCCGGTGTTTCTATGGAGGCTTTTGTAATCAGAGAGGATTTGGAGAGGATTCTTCTTCACTTCCCATTTGTTTAAAAAAGTCTGGTGGAAGGCTTGGAGATCATTTATACTATGGGGGGTTAAAGCTTTAAACCATTTTCTTACTTCTCCCCCTAAGCTCTGAGCAAATAATCTCACTTTGACAGAATCATCATCAATCTCATTTCTGTCAAATTAATCATTCATCTTATCCACATGTTGTGATGCAGTAGTGGCATTACTATCATCATATAATGGAATTTTGGACTGATAGTCCTGTGGAAGATTGACTAATGGTGCAGGAAGAACTAAGGGAGCATACCATGCAGCCATGATATGTGGTGGGGGTGGATTTACAAGGGGTGTATTAACAAAAGGGAAAGTGAGCTGAAGTGGAGTGGTTTGAACAGTGGGTGTATGGTGAGCAGAAATGGATGGGCCAGGAATAGATTGTTGAGCTAATCTTGGGTGAGAGACACCTAAGCTGTGAAGGAAGTGTAAATCTAGCGGTGTTGTTTCTCTACTACCAAGATGTTCACTTATTTCCAGGGATGAAGTGAAGACTCAGAGTCTATCTGAATTATATCATCAAATGACCTAGTTCTAAATGGATTTACTAAGTCATCTTGTGATTTTTGTAGGGCTGAAAGATTTTCAGGGACTGAATTAGCTCTCAAGGGTGATCTGGAAATAGTTGATAATTTAATCCTAGGAGACTTCCTAAGAATACTTTCTGGGTTATCAACTGTCTCAGGTGGATCAGGGTCAGGATAGGCTCTAGTGTGAATCTTTGTAGGAGCCACTGTGCTATGTTTTTCAGATCCAAATAAACAGAAAAAGTTCGACCAGGTATGACAGTCTTTAAAAGGTTAACTAGTCTGTTTACACAAAATTTAATCCTACAATTCTCTAACTGAGTTTGAATGATACTACAATGATAAGAGTTCTTCCCAGTGGAGTCTTAAGGTCTGTTCAGGATTGTAGAGTCGCCAAGTGGAATTTTTTAGCTCTTTTAGAGGTAAAAGGTTTTATGGTCCACGACCATGTTTATTAAATACCAATTCGGGATATTTTTTGGGTTTTTTGAGTTATTTTTCAGTTGTGTGGTTTCTAAGAATATCCTAAATCTGTTTCACAACTTAGCTACGGTTATGAGACAAAGACAGTCTACTCTTATGCAAAAGTTAGCTGATCTTTCAAGGTTAGATAAAGACTTAGGAGAATCCTAGGGTTTGCCTAGTTTTTCACTGATTCAACACAAGTTTTACCATGATTACCATTACTTGGTAGTGCTTGGAAAGGCTGTTGTTACTCTCAAGTTTTTATGAAGTTTTGAGGGAACCTAAGGTGAAAATTCAACTGAGTTCCCCAGCGGAGTCACCATTATGTTGGGGTTCCTATGTTTTGGCCAGATTGGAAAAACCAAAAGATAAGACAACATCAAACCACTTTGGAATTCAAGGATCTAGCCCTCCTGAATCCAGAGAGGGATCTCTCTATGAATGGGAGTTCAAAAGATGTGATCTTTAATAGCTGAAATTGTGATATTAGGCTATTTATGAAGAGCATAGGTTTTGTTTGTTTGTTTTTGGTTGGGAAAAGACATGATGAAGGTGAAAGGCAGTTCAAAATAAAGGGTGAAGATGTCTTCAAGTGAAGGAATGATTCGGTTAACAGAAAAGGCAAAGATAGTTTTAACCCATTGGGCTATGGAATCATAGGAGGATTTTAATTGGATAGCAAGGTTCAAGAAGGATCCATGGGGCAAGTTGCTTATGTCAGAGGATCTCTTATAGTGATTTTATGGAATGAAACAGAGAGGAAGTGTAGAACCAAGCAAATGAAGAAACAGTGAAACAGCCTAAGATCAAGTAAGTGCTTTCAAACTATCTTGCTTCAGCATGTACTTAAGGGAAAACATAAAAGTATTCTGAGATCAGGGAAGTGCTTTTAAACTAGCCTGCATTGAAGTACTTTCAGTCTGAAAACATTTAAAAAATAGTTCGAACAGCTTAATATCAGGTAAGTGCTTCTAAACTACCCTACTTTCAGCATATTCTAAAGGAAAGCACATATGATAATCACGAAGAGAAATCTAGATCAGGCAAGTGCTTTTAAATCGACCTGATTTAATACACTCTTCAAGGAAAACACAAGAAATACTCGTTTTAAAGAGCAATCTAGATCAGGCAAGTACTTTTAAACCGACCTACATTAATATACTCTTCGAAGAGAACGTCAGAATGAAGAAAACATAGAAAAATAAAGCTTTCAGTGAGAGCAAGGTACTGTTGAGAGTAAATCCTGGCTCTATGTTTGCTGCTCTTTATCAGAGAAAGTGGACAGAGTGGAAACATTAAGAAAAATAACAATTGACAGTGAGGAACACATCACCATTGACATAAATCAGGATCCCATAAATCAGCAGCTTGTATTTATGTTCAAACCAGTTACAATCAACAAGCTCGGTGGGTCTCTACAACTTCGAACTTCTCATGTTAGCTTATGTATATTTAAATTGCAAATAGGGCATCAGTAGCTTCAGAATAACTATTACATACATTCAGATGTCTAGAGACCAACATTTGCTCACCTTCTACAGAAATATTTATAGAAGAATGAGGAGGTGGGATTTGATAAAATATCTGCTGGGTCAATTGATACAGATTGATGACTTCTCGACCTTTGAGGGCCTCTGTGTCATGTTGAAGTAACTCTGTTTTCTGCTTCCCGAGGCCTAATGATCAAAAATATTTACTTCTGGGCTGTTCTTAATCTTTAAAATAGTTTTGCCGACAATTAGGGATAAGATTTTTTATTGGTATTAATTGTTCAGCCGTCCTAGGGTAAACACCTCTTGTTTCAGATAATGACTAAGCCTTCTATGATTACTGTAAGGCTGCAGGTGCCTTTAGGAGCTGGAGAGGGTCCGATTAGCCTCTGCTTCAAGCGATGGAGGCTTTCTCAGATCGACAGATGTCTTCGTTCCTTCCAAAACACTTTTAAGTTACTTGAGATTTGTGTTTTAGGTCTGATCTGGCTCATCTTGTGTCTTTCGGTCTTTATGATGCTTTTATCCGTGGATTTAGGCTTGGATTTGCTGAATACGTGCCTTAATCCTTCAAACTGTGTTGGGAAATCTTCAAACACTGATACTCTTTGTTTCTTCAATATATTGCTGTGTCTTGTTGATGTGCAGGCCGGGTGGGGCTCATATGGCATCAATGCTTCATGAAACAATGATGCAACATTGAATCCGAACCTTGTGAATGGTCTCCATTGATGAATCAATGGTACGGGAAACGTCTTTCCCAGCCTTTGGCCTTTCTTTCGATACTATGGAAAACCATCAATCCCTGCAAAAGACACAAAATATTAAGAAATCCTGCGTTGTTGGGTTTACTGCTTCAAAGGCGTGGGATGAGAGTAGAGCCATTGGATGGCATCATCCAACGGTGGAGATTAGCTGAGAGGAGGTTTAAAAGGAGCGGAAGGAAGAATTGAACAGAATCGTTGATCGCGCGATGATCGACGGTGGATATCGGTTTTGAAAACCCTTTGGTGAAAGGTAGAGGGCGATGGTATGAAGCGAGATTAGATCCGGGCCGTCCGATCTGGACACGTGGACGGTCCAGATTCAATCAGAGGATCGCAATCGGCGGGACAAACAAATGTATGCAATTGAAACTTTGCGATGCGATTGAGCGATGACCATTGATCTGAGGATCAGATCAATGGCAGGGAGTGAATCGGAGGGATGGGCGATTAGGGGGACAAACAAAAGTATGTGATTTGAAACTTTGCGATGCGATTGAGCGATGACCATTGATCTGAGGATCAGATCAACGATGGGGAGTGAATCGAAGGGATGGGCAATCGGGGGGACAAACAAAAGTATGCGATTTGAAACTTTGCGATTTTGCACGGGCCGTTGATCAGCTTTAGATCAATGGTCAATATCTTTTCAACTTTGCACCAGTGGAAACCTTTATACTTTATGAACAACCCAAATTTTAATAAAAGAAAAGGTTCTTATGGATTGGGGCAGAATATTTATATATCAAGTGGCTGGCGCCTGATTGCGGGGCCACCGGATGTATGGAATACAATGGGCCTGGGGCTTTATATAACAAGGGCCAATTGCAATCGGAGCTTCGGGCCCAGTTTTTCAATCAACCCATTCGAAACTTGCGATGCGATTAAGCGCTTCGGGACTTCAACACTTGGTCCCGGGGTGTAGGTTGTATGAAATGAAAGCAAAGGGGCGGGGTTTATACAATGAAGGGCCAATCGCAATCGGAGCTTCGGGCCCGGTCTTTCAATCAACCCATTTGGATTTTCTCTAATGCGATTGCGCGTCGGGTCTTTTTGATCTTACCATTTTTATATTTAAAAAACACATTACGAGCGCAATTAGACCAAAAGTTTGGAAAAAGGGGTTTTTGTATTTATAAAGTAAATAACGAATCAGAGAGGGATTTTTTCAATGGTTTAGCACCCAATTGCGGGCCCACGGGTTACATGGAATAACAACATAATCGAGGGCTGTGAAACAGGGGCTAATCGCATCGGAGTTTTTATAATGGCACAGGACTTACGTGCTTTGGATTTTTGCGATGCGATTAGCGCCGAAATTTTTTAGTGCTTGGTCTTTGCACCATGGGTATACGGTGGGGAAGTGGTTGAGACCTGGCCCAAAGGGGCTTAAACCCTTAATAAAATATGAGTGTTTTCATAGATTTTCAATGGTTTTCAAAGGGTTTTGGGGTTTTCGCTATAATTTAAAGAGGAGTTTTAAAATATGCAACAATGAGTTTCATGGATTGAAGAAGGGGAAAACATAAAAAAGAGGAATTTTATGGAGGAAAAGGAAAACAAACGAAGGTTAGTTTCTGCATGGAGGAAAGGGAGGAAGGGGATTTTTGCAGCAGTCTTTCTCATAGAATTTTCAGCAGAATTTCTGAGTTCTGAAGGAAAACAGCATTGAAGATTTTTAGACATGGGCATGAGATCTTGTAGAGGCTTCAAGAGATAACATTTTGGCCATGAAACTATTTCTTGAAGACTGAACAATGTTTTGGCCACCTTTTGATAGAACAAATTTTATAGGTGGCCAACACGTTGCATAGTCCAAATGGCATCACCATCCATTCAAACAACCCCTATTTGGTCTTAAAGGCGGTTTTCCACACGTCCTGCTCTACAATTCTGAACTGGTGATAACCACTACACGAATCCAATTTGGTGAATTAGATAGAATTCTTTAATTGATCTAAAAAATCATCAATGCGAGGGAGAGGGTATCAATTTTTCACCATGATTTTGTTTAGCACTCGATAATCCATGCACATCCTCCATATGCCATCTTTCCTGGGTACTAACACGCTCGGTGAGCTGCATGGAGAAGTACTTGGCCGGATGACTCCTTGGTTCAAAAATTCTTATACCTGCTTTTTGATCTCCTCCATCTCAATAGATGACATCCTACACATACCAATGTTTGGAAATGGAGCATCATGCTGCAAATGGATCTCATGTTGGATTTCTCATTGCAGAGGCAATCCTCCCGGTTCCTGAAAAAACTCATCATAGTTAGAAATAAATTCACATAATTCCTTTTTGTGAGCCTGATCACATCCTCGGAAAGCGTCAGATGTTTCTACTTTTTTTGCTCACAACCATGAGCGAACACCCCTTGCTCGAATTCACCAATCTCTTCATTTTTCCTGCACTTACAAGACTAGCACTGATCTTGGTTTGATGATCTCTTACAATATATTCTACCCCATATTTTGTGATTTGGTATTTATTTTCATGTCTAAATAAAATTGCTTTCATGTCGTAAAGATAGGGACTCCCTAACACAATACCATAGATATCGAATGGTATGGCATCCCATTCTACTTCATCCACCAGTTTAGAAGAAATTACAAATTTAACCTTACATTTCTTAGTTACATTTAATTTTAATTTGTCATGTATCCATCCAAGCGGATAAGGTTTAGGATGAGGCTTAACTTCTAAGCCTAACTTTTTAACCAAGGATTCTGAGATTAAATTTTCTTGAGAGCCTGAATCAAATAGAGTTTCTACTTTTGTATGATTTATGAAAACTCTAATATGAAACAACTAAATTCTCTTTCGTTCATTAAGAAGAGGCTCATATGTTGAACTAGTGCTTCCATGCGATTCAAAATTAACATGAAGAGAAAGAGTACCTTCTGTGTCTGCTACTGTGATCAATTCCTCATTGCCAGAGTCAGATCCAAGGTCTTGATGTGCAGGTTCTACCTGTTGGTCACTTTAATTGTTTGTTGATTTAAACAATTCAAGTGCTACATAAATTTTCAACCCAGGGAAGTCTGTTTATTTCAAAGGCAATCACACACTATATATGCTCAATCTCAAAAGCAATGAAAAGTTGTAGTAAAAATTATACTAATCACACCTTGCTCTAAACAAACTGAAGTTCTACTTGTGTTACAGCAAAGAAAATCCTTCTATTGGAGACAATCATCACAAAAATCTTGGATTACATTTAAAAAAAAAAACAATCTAGGAATGGAAACCAATCTACAAAAGAAAAGACCAATTATTCTACAACAGAGAACAGGACCCTATTCCCAAAGTAGGAATCTTCAGCACCTGTTTCTGATTACCACGCTTTCACAAACTCATTCTGTAAACAAGATTAACAATCGAAATAATCCACAATTGCCTAGGAATGAATTGTATGAAAACAATGCAACAATTAATGGAAACAGAGTTTCAGCAATAGATACAGAGTTCCAATACTGCATAAATGATTTCAGCAACAGAGTTGAACAAGGCGTAAATGAAAAGAACAGTTACCACACTACGGAAATAAATGGGTGAATCTTGTGAAGAAGGTGGGCCCTTTCCTTCTCACAAGATTCCCCTGAAGAAGGAATTAGAATGAAATGCTCAGAACAAGCTTTTATTCATCTGTCAAATATAACATATTACAATGGATTCACGTCCTCCTCTATAAGTCTCCTTCAAAATAAACTGTCTGTATTCTCATTCCTCTAATTTTGATGTCTCCTCTTTTTAAAGAGGAGACATCTATTACAATCGATTACATTATAGAAATCATATTTTTAACCCAATCTGATCTTCTATACTGAAATAGGACCTTTATGTTCTTCCATAGCAAAATGTTGTTACAATGGTTTCGATAGTACTGGCTTCAAAGTGCAGTTGTTACGGCCAGTGTAACAGCTTCCTTACTTTTCTTTTCTTGTTGCCATCGTGCCTGAAATACTGCTTCAGAATCGCAAATCACGAGTTGTTTCAGCAATGGGATTTGCATACCATGTTGACTGTTTTAGCAACGCAGTTTTCAGACAGCCATAATGGATTGTTTGCAGTCTTCAAACTGTCTCAGCAACTATATATCTTCAATTAATTATTAAATATGAAAGTAATGTAAAATTATATGTAAAACAAGTTAAACGTATAGTAAAGAGAAGAATGTTATATACCTTTGGAAAAATGAATGAAAGTGATAGTATAGGCTTTACATATGGACTGGAAAAGAGTGGAATGATAGCTAAATGTATTGTCAAAAAGGTACATTATAGAGTCCTAACATCCCCCCAAACTGAAAAGGTTGCATGTCCTTAGGCAACTTTAATCTGAGTCAGAGTCCGGATACTAGCTTTTGGAATGCAAATTACTTAGGCAGTAGCTATGGAAGGTGTTGTCTGTTAAAGCTCTAAATCCTTGCACACTTTGCAATCTTTTCCAGGTTGTTGCTTCATCCTTGTTTGCCAATCTATGATTAGCATGATATTCTTCTGCTGGCATCCACAAAATAGGAAAATGAAAGTGGTACCCTATCCACTTTTCAGCACATTGCTGAACACACTTGATATAATTGGGTACTCTAGACAATCCAGTTTCGAGATTATTAGGACTAAAAGGATTATACTCCTGCTTTTCCTTAGAATATTGTTGCCAAAACATATTATTTGCTCTCAAGGCAGCAGTTTCTTTGACTGTAATAAAATGGTAACAATCATGGAGTACTGAAGCCTGTAATTGCTATATATGTTCAATCATCCCTGGTTTTTTCAAAAATTTATAATCCTCTGCCACAAAGATGGCAAGGTTCTGAGGTTCTGGCCTTATCCAGAGAAGACGTTTTTCTTCATTATGCCTGGTTGCAAGAAAAGCAGTCTGCCATGTAATTTGATTAGCAAGGAAAGAGGCAAAGGCCCTGATCTGAATGTCGCCAACAAGAGGATTAAGATTAATCTTTCTGTTTTTAGGGATGGCTTCATTGTGAAGGTAAAACCCACATATTAAGTGTTGATCACTGGTGGAGGCTTCTGCAAATTTTTTCACAAACTGTTCGGATGTAAGCACCTCATGGGGTCTTCCATCTTTGACTGCTTTCAACTGAAAGTAAACAAGGCATTCTGTGAGAAATAAAGAGTAATTTAGAGATGGTTTCCTAGTAGCCAATAATTTTTGTACCAGCTCAAACATTAAGAGCAGTTTTCCTTTTAGCTCTTTATTCTGCTTCTGATGAGCCCTAGATTGCTGGAGTATTTGTTTGAAGATCTCCCAATTTGAATATATATGATTCTGCCATACTAATTTGTGTTGTTGCGAGATTTTATCTTGCGAAATGGCATACTCTTTCCTCCATTTATTCATTATTTGCAGCTCATCCCATGGTTCAATTTGTGTTCCAGCATTGCAAGTGGTAGGTTGAGGTATAGTCTGAGTAGCAGAATCAGTTACAGTAGGGCAGGGTGCTTGTAAATCAACTTCTTTTTCTGAAATTTTTGAAGGCCCTACTGGTTCTTTTGTGACAGTAGAGCATTCCTCTTTGACTGTAGAAGACGTAGCTGCTCCCGACATTGTAACTTGAACTATTTTATAGCCTAGTTGTTGATAAATGTTTCCACATTTGCCACACATGTATTCCTTATACTTATCATTTTCTTTGTCTTTTTCTTCCATGGATGCTACATGAGCTAGAGTATACAAATTAAGTTCCTTTTCATAGGCTTCCCTTGCCATTACCAATTCTCTCTTAGAAGCTTCTAATTCTGATTTTAAAAACTCATTTTCTTCTAAGAGGGAAGCCATAGTGACTGGGCCTTGTGTAACAGTCGGAGTCTCAGTAACTGGTTCTTGTGTAGCAGCTACTGAGTGAGTAGCTGGTTCTTGTGTAACAGCTACATCATGTGCAACATCCTAGGCATCTAGTTCCTGTATATCAGCAGTTGGTTCTTGTGTTTCAGCTGTAGCTGGTTCTTGTGTGACAGCTATAGCTGGTTCTTGTGTGGCAGCTACTGAATGAGTAGTTGGTTCTTGTGTGATAGCTACTTGTTCAAAAGAAAAAGATGTCATAGTACTGTGGGCATCTGGTTCTTGTGTTTCAGTGCCTCTTGGTGAGACAGGTAAAAATTCGGGAATTTGAGGTTGTGATGGTGTATGGGTTGTTAAAAGAATGGGTGGAGAGTCTAGGGTAGTAGCAATGGTGGTTGCTTCAGTTGATGCCCTCCTTTGTCGTCTGGGAAAAAAGGCAGAAAAGGTAGAAGTTCACTTCTCTTTATGAATGGGTTTTTCTTGAGGGGAAGGGTTATTAGAGGAGGTAGTTGCTTTAGTTGCGGCTCTTGTTTGTCTTTTTGGTCAGGAGGAGGCTATTATTCTCCTTTTCCTTTTACGAATAGAGGAGGATGGTGGTGTATCGGCCTGAGAATCATCACTAGAAATATGGACAGTAGGATCAGATGATTCTGCTAGGTTGTGGGATGGACTAGAAGGAGGGTTAACTGGATCAGTTGGTTCTTCAAGTGGAATTGCTGGAGGGTCAGGGATGTTCTCTGGTTGTTGCTCGTGGGTATTCTCAAGATTTTCTTGAGGATTTTCAGCAACTTCTTAAGGAATTTCAGCATCTTGCTCAGGGTCTAAGGGTGGGTTGTTTAGAGGAGGGTTTTGTTGAGCAAAACCCCTCTGAATCAGTAGCTGAACAAGACGATGATGGGTGAGGGAAAGGAGTGGGAATTTTACCCGTCTACAATAATATGACATATTTCTAATGTATCCAAGTAAATAGTAAGGAATGTTCACTAGTCTACCATGTTTTAAATGGTTTAATAAGACACAATCATGCTGATAGACTACCTGGTAGCAGCCTTCGCATGTGAGGTAATGTTTAAAAAACTCTGCAACTTTGGGCCAAGGAGGCGGTAATGAAAATAGTCGGACACCCCGGCCTCTGAGCTCGACTTTCTCTCCTAGGAGAAGGAAGTCCTATTGTGTGTTCAGAATGATATGCTTCCGACTAAACCATCGAGTGCCAGTGACTGGTAGACCTGAAACCTGAGCTATGTCCCCCTCTAAGACTGGAATTTGAACTCCCTGGATAGTAGAATGATCGTCCTGAAGATTTTGTGCGAATTCAAGGACCTATTGTGGGTCGAATTCTGGAAGCCATTGAAAATATCCTACCCAACATGCCTGTTGAAAAATCTGATACGCCTCTGGGTATAATTCCAGCAGAGCTATGGAGTCGAGCTCATGTCGAATAGCAGTTCCTCCCATAGTTAACAGGCTTTGGTAAAATGCACAATTAAAAGACCAAGTTACCGGACTTTGAACAGAGTAAATTTTGCGACTGAGAACATGGAATAACGGTGAAGAGGCGAGGTGATGGATAAGAAATATGACGGTATTTGACATGTTGTGAAATGATGGCATATAATTTCGATATTTCCCCCCAAATATGGCTATAATCATGACTTTAAATGTATGGAGATTTGTAAAATCTTCTCATTAAACCATATTTTAATTGTAATTACATATAAAATTTTACATACCTCATGTTTACCTTTGATTTATACTTCGAAGAATATAGTGCTTGCTTATAATAACTCAATAGTCATGGGAGAACTTCTAGAGGCTTTTTGAAACATGAGGGAGATTATATTAGAGGTCTGTTTCATCATAGGAGAAGGCAGTGAAAGGACAGGATTACATAAGGAATAAGAGAAGTGAGAATGAAAGGATTGAAGAAGGTGATTTAATGACAGAAAATGTTGCATAGTCATATCTTTTGGAGAAAGAAATGGTGTTTTAGCAACCGAAAAATGGATGAAATACTGCTGAAAAGTAGTGTTTCAGTAATGGGAAAATAGGGAAAGTGTTGCTGAGGAGTGGTGTTTTAATAGTGGAAAAATGGGGAAGGTGTTTGCTAAAGAATGGTGTTTCAGCAATGTAAAAATTAGGGAAATTTGTTGAAGTTGGTGTTTCAGCAACGGGAAAAATGGATGAAGTGGTGTTTCAGCAATGGGAAAATAGAGAAAATGACATGAAAAGGGGAAAAGAAATGAGGGAAATGAATGATGAAATGTTACTGGAAGATGGAGAAGTGAACTATGAATGAATTGAAGTGAGGGAAGCAATGCTTCTCAAAATGAAGCTTGGACCTTCTTGTGGTGAATTTTGTCCTTTCTTACTAGGCCTTTCCAAAATGGAGAATCTGCAAAATAACCAAATGTAACATGCCAGCCCTTGACAGGGATTATTAATTAAAAAAAATCTAATTCTAATGCTAAAAATACAATGTAGAAAAATTAATTGCAATGAGGGGCAGAAGGCTCCCCTAAAAAGAGATAATGTGCATCTGCCATGAAAGTGGCCTTAAAATCTTCTTTAGAGATAGGGTGCTGGTATAGATGAAGCCGATGACCATTTACTAATAGTGGTGTTTTGGAATCATCAATTGTTAAGAGCCTTACTGTTCCATTGGGAAAAGCAATATCTATTTCATAGGGTCCCAGCCATCTTGTACGTAGCTTCCCTTGAAATTTTTCAAACCGAGAATCATACAATAAAGCCCAATTACCTTTTTGAAACTGCTTATGCTTGATGATTTTATCATGCCACTTTGTTCTTTGTTGTTGGATCATAGTTGTTTGATGAATGGCATCTAATCTTTTTTCATGCAATTCATGAAGCTGCTACAACCTAGTTGTCCGTACATCAGTCAAATCAAGGTTAACAGCTAAAGCAGTCCTTAAGGTTTTAATTTCAAATTCCACGAGAAAAACAAAACTTTTACCATAAACCAATTCATAGGGAGAAAATCCTATAGTATTTCTCCAGGTAGTTCTGTAAGCCCATAGTGCTTCAGGGAGTCTTTGAGACCAATCCTTTCGATTCTCCTTCACTGTTTTTGTTATAATGGCTTCTATTACTTTGTTTGTACTTTCCACCTGCCCATTGGCTTGAGGGTGGTATGGTGTAGTCATTCTATGATGAATATGATATTTCTGAAGGGTGGTTTTAAAACCATGAGAATTGAAAGGAGGTCCTCCATCTGTAACTAGCTCTCTAGGGACTCCAAATCTAACAAAGATTTCTTCAAATAGGAAAGCTAGGACAGCTTCTTCATTAGCTCTAAGGAGTGCTTTAGCCTCCACCCATTTAGTCATATAATCTGTGCAGACTAATATATAAACTCTTTGATTAGATCGAGGATTAATGGGTCCTATAAATTCTAAGGCCCATGTTTCAAATGGTTCAAGTATTACCTGAGGGTTTAATGACATTTCATCTCTATGATTAGGTTGACCCATTCTCTGACAGCTATCACAAGCCCGAACATATTTCTTTGCATCTTTAAAGAGTGAGGGCCAATAATAACCCATCCTAAGAATTTTATGTGTCGTTCTCTTATCAGAAAAAGTCCCTCTGCAAGGGCCATCATGACAAGCTTTTAGTATATCATACACCTCATCTTCTCTAATGCATCTTCGAATTTCATGATCAAGTCCTGTATAGAAAATACACCCACTTATCCAGCTATACCGAGCACTTTGTTGAATGATTTTTCTTTTCTCTCGATGTGATAGGTGTGATGGTAACTTCCCTACAACCAGATAATTGGCAATGTCTGCATACCATGGTGAGTGAGCAGATACTGCAAATAAATATTCATCGGGAAAGGAATCATCTACTAGAATATTATCATCAGTTTTTAACCGAGAAAGGAAATCAACAACAACATTTTCTTTACCTGGTCGATCTACAATTGTAATATCAAACTCTTGTAATAACAATAACCATCTAGTGACTCAAGCATTTGTAACAGATTTATTCATTAAATACTTAATAGCCGAGTGATCAGTATGGACAAAAGTAGAGTAACGAGTAATGTAATGTCGAAATTTATTAATAGCATAAATTACTGCTAAATATTCCTTTTCGGTAACTGTATAATTAAGCTCAACAGGAGTCATATTCTTACTGATAAAGTAGATAGCATAAGGAAGATGGTTTTCCTCTTGTCACAAGACAACTCCAATTGCAGTATCTGAAGCATCAGAAGATATATGGAAGCGAAGTGCCCAATCAGTTCCTCTCAAAATACGAGTTGTAGATAACTGATGCTTGAGTTCTACAAAGGCCTCTTGGTAAAGATTAGTCCACTTGAATTTAGCATTTTTCATAAGTAACACAAACAAAGGTGAAGCTATTTTGGAAAAAAATTTAATAAATATTCTATAATATCCAGCATGTCCTAGAAAACTTCTCACATCAGTTTGTGTTTTAGGAATAGGAAGGTTCTGAATGACTTGTATTTTGGATGGATCTACCTGAATTCCTTGAGATGAAATAAAATGTCCAAGAACTACTCCTTCACTCATCATCATATGACATTTTTCGGTGCTTAAGGAGAGGTGAGCTTGTATACATCGTGTAAGTACTTTCTCAAGATTTTGTAATGCATCTTCGAAAGACACACCATAAGGGGTAAAGTCATCCATAAATATTTCCATAGAGTCATTCAGCATATCAGAAAATATTCCTATAACTTCCCTTTGAAAGGTTGTTGGTGCATTACATAGTCCAAATGGGAGAACTCTATAGGCAAAAGTTCCCCAAGGACTAGTAAAAGTGGTCTTATATTGGTCTTGGGGTGCAATTTTGATGTGATTATACCCACTAAACCCATCTAAAAAGGAGAAGAATTTCTTCCCTGACAAACTATCTAATACCTTATCAATGAATGGTAAAGGAAAGTGGTCTTTTTGAGTGGCTTTGTTTAAGGCTCTATAGTCTACACACACTCTCCATTTCACGTTTTTCTTAGGAAATATTACCAATGGGGAAACCCATTCACTGTCAGATATAGGATATATAAACCCTGCATTAAGAAATTTTTTAAGTTCCTCTTTGAAAATTTCTCTTAAATTAGGGTTTATTCATCTTTAGGGTTCACAGACTGGTCGACAACCTTCCTTAATATACATCCGGTGAGTACATAATTCAGGATAGATTCCCTTCATATCTATATAGTCCCATGCGAATGCTTCTTTATTTTCAAGAAGTAGCTTCATTAATTGTTGTGTTTTAGCAGCTGTCAAGTTGGGGTTTATGTTCAGTGTTTTTCCAGGTTCGAGTTCTACTGTTATACTTTTAGAAGAGATGGTGTTTGATGTTTGAGGAAGATCTTCAAGTTTAAGCTTTTCTTGGGTATCTAATTTCAAAAGTGTAGCCAACTGATTATGTGTTTCTGGAATCACAAAGGAGGGTTCCCAAATAAAATTATTAATTACCTCATCCTCAGTGGTATCTTTAAGGCTTAAATCTTGTCCGATAGTAAAAATAGGTTGAATAGCATGATCATCATAGTCCATCCATACAGAATTATCATTATTAATCATGGGTGTAGCATGAGGGTAGAGAGTAAGCTGCATAGTTTCATATCCATTGGAAATTGTCATTGAACCAGATCTGCAGCTGATAAAGGCATCGGCTGTGGCTAACCAGGGCCTTCCCAGAATTAGAGGATCTCCCCCCAACTTTGTTTTAGTCTGTAACACCACAAAGTCAGCTGGGTAATTCCAGGATTCAATTGAGATAACTAGGCCTTTAATAACTCCTTCTGGTTTGATTGTAGAACGGTCAACTAAATCTAGAATGGTTGGTGTATCTCTGATTATGTTCTTCAGCTGTAAGAGTTGTGAAGTTTCAAGGGTCATAATATTTATAGCAGCACCTAAATCTACCAGAACTTGAGGGATTATTGTTTTTCCAATTTGCACTATAACAGTAGGATGGTCAGGATCACCATATTTAACTGGGGGAGTTTTACTGGACATTAATGCAGATAGATCACCCATAACATGAACCGTAAGGGGATCATTAGCTTTCCTACCAGGTTTCTTAACACAAATATCTCTCATAGTTCTGGCATAAATTGGTACATCTCTTAGTGCTTGTAAAAGTGGAATTTTAACATACAGATTCTGTAATTCCCCTAGAAGATTAAAAGTGGGTGGATCAGGTGTTTTAGTTAGAACTAAATGCTCAGGGAATGGTGGTTTTGTTGTTTCAGCACTCTTATTAAAGGATGTTTGTACCTCTTTATCTGAATCACATTTTTCAGTCTCTTCTTTATCAGAATTAGAAGAGGTAACATCATCAATAATGGGTTCAACTATTTTTCCATATCGTAAATGAATGTAATTACATTGTGCAAGGAAAACAGGAAGTATAGGCTTGTTCTAAATATCAATCACTTGCACAGCTTTATTATTGGGGTTAGGATTTGGTTGTATAGGTAGCTGGGGTCTCATCATTTGATTATTAGGTGGAGCACCTGATGGTAGAGGGAGTGGTTGCTGAAGTTGAGGAAATTGATTTGGAAATGGGAGTTGTTGACCCCTCCAATTTGGATTCCATTGGTTAAATTAAGATTGTTGTTGTGGAGGCCAAGGAGTCCACATTGCAGGATCTACAAAGGGAGGGTTTGTTTGCTGCATGGGTGGGTAATTCATTTGATTGAAGGGTGGGTATTGCATTTGATTAAAGGGAGGGTGATTTTCTTGACTAAAAGAAGGATAATTGTTCCAACGATTAGAAGATGTAAATGGCATATTAGAGTTCATACCTTGTCCTCGTGGTTTCCATTGCCTTCTCTGTGTCAGCAGATAGACTGCTTCAGCTTCTTCTTCAGTTGGTTGCAATACTGCTTTTATTCGTGGTAAAGAAGGGCATTGTTGTGTTTCATGATATTTCTCACAAAGGGTGAAAATTGGCACCTTGTCCAATGGGCATTCCCTTAGTGGGTGTTTATCTCTACATTTAGGGCAAAAGACAGCCAAAGCTGCTTCTGCTTCGGCTTGTTTCTTCTTAACCTACAAGGTGTCAATTTGTGAATCAAAAGAACTTAACATTTCAGTTTTAAATTCCTCAAGTAAATTACCTATTTCAGCTCTTGTTGCTCCTCCACTGGCTGATTTTTGAACTCTTGAATATGTGGTATCTCTGTTGTTTGATTAATTCCTTGCAACTCCTCTTGAACATCTCTTACAGAGGTTAAAAATTTCATCATATGACTCTTTAGATATGTCCCCTTTACCAAGCATATTCAGCATGTCTAGACATTCATCCCTCACCCCTTTCAGTAATATTGTTTTAAGAAAATCCTTACTTACATCGGGATGATTGGATCTCTGCAAGTTTTATTGTAGTCTTTCCACAAAGTCCTCTAGATTCTCGTCCTCCTTTTGTACCATCTTAAATAGTTCCTCTCTTTTTTCTCTTGTCCGGTACTAGTCTTGATATTTGAGCATAAATTTATGTTTCATCTGTACCCATGTTGCGATTACATGGCCTCCAAGACTCATGAACCACCTTAATGCATTCCCTTTTAGTGTTGCTAGAAATAGCTTCAATTTCTAGGCATTAGTAACATAATCATAACTCCTGCATAATATATCAAATTCAAAAAGAAATTCATCAAGATCTTCAGCAGATAAACCATGGAAGTTAGGTAAGGCTGAAAGTGGGATATTCTTCATGGGAGTTGCTCCTGTAGGGAGATCACCAATAGGAAATCCCAAGGTAGAGAGAGAATTCTCATCTTTTCCCTCTCCTTTAGGATCTACTTGTCCTCTGTAATATCCTGAAAGAGAAATAGACAGCAATACAAGCATACAATAATATAGAAAATGCCAGAAATAGAACATAAAGAAAGTACACATAAAAATGTCGGAAATGCTAAGACATTTTATTAATCTGAGAATATAATGAGATACAATGGATAATCAGAATAATAGCACCTATCCTTGCATGAGGCAAGTGAAGAACCCTCTCAGAAAACAAGAAATGGCTGCTACAAGAAACTGCGTCCCAGCTGCTGGAAGAAACTGTCGTAAACTACTGCTACTGGAATGGACTGGAGCTAGGGGCTGATCCCCTTACCGGAATGAGCTAAAAATCTGCAGAACTCCTAAACTCACCACCCCGGACAAAACCCAGAAACCATATAGAAAATGGTCAGCCTCCGAAAATCACCTCAGAAACCCTCCTCAAGGAAAAATGATATCCCTCTAGGCCCAGCGCAGATGCCAAATGATATATGCTGAAATCGGGCCACAAACTCCCCGGAAAATCTCCCACAAATGAAGACTGAACCTCCACACCGGATCTCACTGAATCTCCTGCAGAAAACCCCGCAATAGAACACCCCCTCCAAGAACTGCGTCCTCTCTCCTAGGGACTACGCAGTCACCAAAAGAAGCCCAGCTCCTCCGCAAATCAACCACCAAATCCTCCTCTGAAAACTGTAGAAAAGACCTTGCTCGAGCAGGCACTCGAAGTCCCCTGGGGCTAAGGGCGAGATCTCCGACCGGAGACACTTAATCGCACTGAACAGTGCTGCAGACAGGCTAAACAGCCGGCGTGCTCAAGAAGACAGAAGTCTAGCTCAAATATCATCAACACAAGAATGCCCAAATGAGATGGCTCTCCCTCCTTTTATAATGTTGGCCCTCCTCAAAACCCTACGTGGTCCCTCACTCTCCCACGTGCTCCTCCTAAGACTGCGCAGAAGCTCCTAGAGGCTACGTGAGCCTCCTCTCATGCGTGGTGTGGACCCCCAAGGCTCCCCCTTAAGTTATAACGTTGCCTCTACTAGGGAACACTTTATTTTATTTAAAGTGAGTTAGGCCCCTTTCTCACTTTTATTTATTAATTAACTATAGTCGGAAAAACTATACAAAATCAAATATTCCAATTAGCGGTGCTAATTAGGAATATTACAGTCTCCCCCGACAAAATGTTGCTTGTCCTCAAGCAACTGAAGTGATGGATGCTGTAAAATCTTCTCGTCCTCCCAAGTGGCATCCTCATCCGGCAAATTCTTCCACCTCACCAAGAATTCCCGGATTGTCCTGCTCCGCAGCTGCCTCTCCCTGGTGTCAATAATAGCCTCTGGCTGCAATACCAGATGCCCCTCATCATCCGTGGGTGGTAGCTCATCCATGACTATCACCTGCTGGCCCAATGCCTTCTTCGGGCATGATACATGAAAAATGTTATGGATCTTGCTGCCTTGGGGCAGCTCTAACTCATATGCAACCTGCCCAATCCTGCATATCACCCTGTATGGTCCATAAAAGCGGGGCTTAAGCTTCTCGGCCCCCTTCTACTTAAGTGAAGACTGTCGGTATGGCTGTAATCGTAGGTAGACCAAGTCTCCTACCTCAAAATGTCTCTCCACCCAACCTCTATCAGCATACAGCTTCTGCTGATTCTGTGTTGTGGCCATGTTATCCTTGAGAGCTCGAAGGATATCCTGGCTCTCTTGGATCCAAATCTTGGCTCTCGGAGCCTTTCTAGCACCAAACATCACATCTGCAAAAGACAAAGGATGATACCCGTACAAAGCATAGAATGGTGACATACCAATAGACATGTGATACGTCGTGTTGTAGCAATACTCTCCCAGATGCAGCCACTTCAGCCATGCTCGCTGCTGCCCACTGACATAGTTATGCAAGTAGCCTTCCAGCCACTTGTTAACTATCTCCGTCTGTCCATCCGTCTGTGGGTGATAACTAGTGCTCGGTGTCAACTCAGTCCCCACTAGCCGGAAAAGCTCCTGCCAGAATCCGCCCATGAAGCGGCTGTCCCTGTCACTGATAATGGTCTTAGGTAGACCATGCAATCTGAAAATCTCCCTGAAGAACAACTCTGCCACCTGTGCTGCTGTGTAGTGCGCGGATACGGCGAAAAAGTGCGTATACTTTGTCAGTCGGTCAACGACAACAAAGATGCAGTCCTTGCCCTGCACCATGGGCAACCCTGTGATGAAGTCCATCGATATGCTCTCCCATTTCCCCTCTAGAATGGGAAGAGGCTGCAACAACCCTGCGGGATGGCTCATCTCTCCCTTGTTCCTTTGAAAAATATCGCACTCCCTGACATACTGGAGTACGTCCTCCTTGAGGCCCTTCCATGAGAACCTCTCCCTGATGGCCCTGTAGGTCTTGGTGAACCCCTGATGGCTCGCCAATGGAGAATCGTGTGAAGCATGGAGTATCTTCTTCTTAAGCTGAGACCCCTTAGTCAAGAAGATCCTGTCCCTGTAATAGATAATCTCATTGACCACCCTGTACCTATCATCTACTACCTGCCCATCCAACACCTCACATGCAAACCTGTCCTTGGAGTACTCCACCAACAGTCGAGCCCTCCAATCAGCGTCCAAGCTCATAAGAGATAACGTGGCCAGTCTACATGAAAGGGCATCTGCTACCATGTTATTCTTGCCTTTGACGTACTCAATGTCAAATTCATAGGCTTGGATCTTACTGATCCACTTCTGTTGCCTCTCCTGCAACTGCTTTTGCTCCAGAAAGTACCTGAGGTTGTTGTGATCTGTTCTCACCCTGAATCTGTCGCCCACTAAATAATGCCGGTACTTTGCCAATGCATGCATGATGGCCAGCATCTCCTTGTCATATATGGAATACAACCTCTCATGCGGAAGGAGTTTCCGGCTCTCAAAAGCTATAGGATGACCACCCTGCATCAATACCGCGCCAATCCCCTCTCCTGATGCATCGCACTCCAAAACAAATGGCTGCGTGAAATCCGGCAATGCAAGCACGGGGCAGCTACTCATCACCTCCTTGAGCTTATCAAAAGCTCGCTGTGCTGTGTCCGACCAACTGAATTCCCCCTTCCTCGTCAAATCTGTGAGGGGTGCAGCAAGCTGTGAGAAACCTTTGACGAACTTCCTGTAGCAAGTGCAAATGCCAATAAATCCCCAAAGCTCAGTCACGTTCCTCGGCTCTGGCCAATCTCTGATGGCCCTAATCTTCTCCTCGTGGACTCTCACCCCGTCCACCCCTATGATATGCCCCAAGTACAGCATCTCCGTCAATCCAAACTCACATTTGGAGAGCTTGGCATAGAACTGCTGCTCCTCCAAGATGCGCAATACTGTCTCAATATGTTGGAGATGCTCCTCCCACGTCCTGCTATAGATGAGTATGTCATCGAAGAAGACCAGCAAAAACTTCCTTAGATGACCCCTGAAGATATGGTTCATGCACGACTGAAAGGTAGCCGGTGCATTGGTCGGCCCAAAAGGCATAACCAAAAACTCGAAGTGCCCATAATGACACCTGAAGACGATCTTGGGAATGTCCTGTTCCCTCACGCGAATCTGATGGTACCCAGATCTCAAATCAATGTTTGAGAAGAAGCATACTCCCCTCAACTCGTCCATCAACTCATCGATCCTGGGAATCGGGTACCTGTTCTTCAGGGTCTTCTTGTTCAGAGGCCTGTAATCAATGCACATCCGCAATGTGCTGTCCTTCTTCTTCACCAACAACACGGAAGAAGCGAAAGGACTCGTGCTCGGCCGAATGTGTCCAAGGGCCAGCAACTCCTGAATAGCACGCTCAATCTCATCCCGATAGGCCTCGGGATGCCTATAAGGTGTGGTGATCACTGCCTGTATCCCCTGCTCAAGCTCAATAGTATGCTCAAACCCCCGATCTGGTGGCTGCCTTGGCGGAATGTCCCCGAACACTATGGCATACCTGTCAAGTATAGTCTGTATCTCTGGATGCACTGCCTATCCTGTAGTCGCTGCCTCCGATGCCCGCAACTCTACTGCCCACTCTATGTCTCCCTTACGGAAGGTTGCATCCATCCGATGTGTCGACACAATCTGAGGCGGATATGTGTGTTGTCCCCGTATCTTCTCATGCCTCCCAGTCTTGGGATCATCCCACTCCATCTCTAGGGTCTTCCAATCCGTCGTGACCTTCCCTAGAGTAATAAGCCACTGAACACCCAGTATCATGTTGGTGTCCGGGATATCGACCACAAAGAAATGATATGTCAATGTATAGGTGCCCATCGTCACTGATAACTCGGGAACATATCGAGCACACACCATGGTCTGATCTCCTGGGACCAAAACGAAAAATCTGTCAAAACTCTTAGTCTGTATACCTCTCCGCTCAACCATCTGTGCATCGATGAAATTGTGGGTTGCCCCACTATCGACCAAGACTGAGACTCGCTGACCACGCACTGTCCCTCGTACGTGCAGCGTCAAGTACTTGGGAACTCCCCGCAACGCTGCTAGAGCTCCTCCAGTAGGTGCAAATGACGCACCACCTGCTGCTGGTGGTGGAGGTGGCAAGGTACCTTGTGCTGCCCAACTATCTCCTACCTGAACATCAACCTCCTCATCCTCTTCCTCGCTGCTCTCGGAGAAGACCTCAATGAAATGTGCTTTCCCCGCAGCACATCTATGTCCCAGTGCCCATGGCTCCTGGCAAGTGAAGCACAACTGCTTCCTCCTCAGCTCCCTCCTGGCCTCATCATCATCCTGCACCCGTCCAAGATTCCCCTTGGGAGGCGGAATCCTCGTGTCCTTCCCCTTAGGCTGGAAAGCCTATCTCTAGGGGTAAGGTGTCCAAGTCTTGGGCAAGACATCCTGTAAATCTCGGGTCCTGCTGATGGCATCCTGAAGAGTCGCCGGTCTAGTTGACCTGACTAGGCCACGAAGTGGCTCTGCTAATCCCTCCACAAACATGTAGACCATCCGTGCTACGGATAGATCTGGCACCATCACTGATACTCTCAAGAAATCCGAAATGTAAGTCTCTGGACTCCCAATCTGCTTGAGCTTCGTCAGCTCAACAAAGTGCTGCTCCGGATCACTCCTATCAAAATGCTCTATCACCCTCCTGGTAAACTCGGCATATGTCGTCACTGTAGAATTTCCGAGTGTCGTCATCCCATGAAACCACCAGTCCTGGGCCTCACCCTCCAGATGTAATGTTGCCACCTTAATGGCCTCTGACTGCGACATCTGATTAAGCTGGAAATAGATATCCAACTTCTCTACCCAAGACTTTGCCGAACTGTTTGATGAACCATCAAACATGGGCAAATGAAATCTACTAGCTGCGCGGTGGTCATCATGATGATGTCTGTGTCCCCTGTGATGATCACGGGGTCTACCATCACGCTGGAGCTGAACATAATCTCTAAATGAGATAAGATCTCTGATCGCCGGCCCGCGTGCCAGGTACTCTGCAATGTAGGCGTCCATCTGGCCAGGGTCAACCTCCGGCTCCCGCTGTGCTGCTACCCCTGTGTCCTCTGCTAGGAAAGTGGGCATAGTGGATCGCGTGGGTGCATGTGATGCCATGATGGGGATAGCATCACGCTCCGGCATATGGTGTGACGTGCCTGATCCCTCACCGATCTGAAAACCCCTTGGGGTTTCCCGCTGCCTAACCTCCAACGCAGTGAGTCTCTGTGACACATCCTGCATGTGTTGGAGGAGCGCCTCTCTAAATCTCCTCGCATCCTCCTCGTCTGCCATAAGACCCTACTGCTCTGCGTCCCCCACAGGCTGCTCCTGCTCTAAATCTGTCTCAAGCTGCTCCTGATCTCTGTATATCTCGGGCTGCTCCTGATCTGTGTCCACCACTCGAACACAGTCCCCCTCTTCGTAGGTGTTCTCCAACCTACGCTCAACGTCTCTGTATTTCCTACCCCGGTAACAGATATGGGGTCTATCCCTCAGCCTCATAGACTGCTAGCTCCACAGGCTAAGCCAGATCTATGCTTTGATACCACTGTAATATCCCGAAAGGGAAATAGACAGCAATACAAGCATACAATAATATAGAAAATGCCGGAAATAGAACATAAAGCAAGTACACATAAAAATGTCGGAAATGCTAAGCCATTTTATTAATATGAGAATATAATGAGATACAATGGATAATCAGAATAATAGCACCTATCCTTGCACGAGGCAAGTGAAGAACCCTCTCAGAAAACAAGAAATGGCTGCTACAAGAAACTGCGTCCCAGCTGCTGGAAGAAACTGCCGTAAACTGCTGCTGCTGGAATGGACTGGAGCTAGGGGCTGATCCCCTTACCGGAATGAGCTGAAAATCTGCAGAAATCCTGAACTCACCACCCCGGACAAAACCCAGAAACCATATAGAAAATGGTCAGCCTCCGAAAATCACCTCAGAAACCCTCCTTAAGGAAAAACATTGTCCCTCCAGGCCCAGCGCAGATGCCAAATGATATATGCTGAAATCGAGCCACAAACTCCCCGGAAAATCTCCCACAAATGAAGACTGAACCTCCACACTGGATCTCACTGAATCTCCTGCAGAAAACCCCACAATAGAACACCCCCTCCAAGAACTGCGTCCTCTCTCCTAGGGACTACGCAGTCACCAAAAGAAGCCCAGCTCCTCCGCAAATCAACCACCAAATCCTCCGCTGAAAACTGTAGAAAATACCTTGCCCGAGCAGGCACTCGAAGTCCCCCGGGGCTAAGGGCGAGATCTCCGACCGGAGACACTCAATCACACTGAACAGTGCTACAGATAGGCTAAACAGCCGGCGTGCTCAAGAAGACAGAAGTCTAGCTCAAATATCATCAACACAAGAATGCCCAAATGAGATGGCTCTCCCTCCTTTTATAACGCTAGCCCTCCTCAAAACCCTACGTGGTCCCTCACTCTCCCATGTGCTCCTCCTAAGACTGCGCAGAAGCTCCTAGAGGCTACGTGAGCCTCCTCTCATGCGTGGTGTGGACCCCCAAGGCTCCCCCTTAAGTTATAACGTTGCCTCTACTAGGGAACACTTTATTTTATTTAAAGTGAGTTAGGCCCCTTTCTCACTTTTATTTATTAATTAACTATAGTCAGCAAAACTATACAAAATCAAATATTCCAATTAGCGGTGCTAATTAGGAATATTACATCCTCCGCCGAAGAATCTTTCATTGTTCCCTTCCATTGTTTGATCTCCTACTACACTTGCTTGATCCTCAACTGGATCCTCAATATTTTCTGTTGGATTTTCAACGTTTCTTATCGGTTCCTCAACGTTTTCTGTTGGCTCTTCAATGCTTTCTAATGGATCTTCAATGCTTTCTACTGGTTCCTCAATGTTCTCGGGGCTCACAACTTCTTCTGTCTCATAATTCGATTGAGGGGAGTGTTGAGGCTTTGGCCTTCGAGAGCTTAGTCTCTGGGAAGATTCAGCTTTTGATACAATCTCGTCAATAAAAGTCTTTCTTCCTCCCTTTCCTTTTCCCTTGCCACCTGTAGGGTTAGTTTTCTTATGGGTTCTGTGTCCTCTCATGCAATCTGCACATCTGAAAGAAAAACATCAATGCTTTTGAAATCTATAATTGCCTTCCCCAGCAACGGCGCCAAAATTTTGGTCACTTTAATTGTTTGTTTATTTAAACAATTCAAGTGCTACATAAATTGTCAACCCAGGGAATTCTATTTATTTCAAAGGCAATCACACACTATATATGCTCAATCTCAAAAGCAGTGAAAAGTTGTAGTAAAAATTATACTAATCACACCTTGCTCTAAACAAACTGAAGTTCTGCTTGTGTTATAGCAAAGAAAATCCTTCTATTGCAGAAAATCATCACAAAAATCCTGGATTACATTAAAAAAAATAACAATCTAGGAATGGAAATCAATCTGCAAAAGAAAAGACCAATTATGCTACAACAGAGAACAGGACCCTATTCCCCAAAGTAGGAATCTTCAGCACCTGTTTCTGATTACCGCGCTTTCACAAACTCATTTTGTAAACAAGATTAACAATCGAAATAATCCGCAATTGCCTAGGAATGAATTGTATGAAAACAATGCAATAATTAATGGAAACAGAGTTTCAGCAATATATAACAGAGTTCCAATACTACATAAATGATTTCAGCAACAGAGTTGAATAAGGCATAAATGAAAAGAATAGTTAACACACTACGAAATTAAATGGGTGAATCTTGTGAAGAAGGTGGGCCCTTTCCTTCTCACAAGATTCCCCTGAAGAAGGAATTAGAATGAAATGCTCAAAACAAGCTTTTATTCATCTGTCGAATATAACATATTACAATGGATTCACGTCCTTCTCTGTAAGTCTCCTTCAAAATAATCCCTCCGTAGTCTCATTCCTCTAATGTTGATGTCTCCTCTTTTTAAAGAGGAGACATCTATTACAATCGATCACAGTATAGAAATCCTATTTTTAACCCAATCTAATCTTCTATACTGAAATAGGACCTTTCTGTTCTTCCATAGCAAAATGTTGTTACAATGGTTACGATAGTACTGGCTTCAAAGTGCAGTTGTTACCGCCAGTGTAATAGCTTCCTTACTTGTCTTTTCTTGTTGCCATCGTGCCTGAAATACTGCTTCAGAATCGCAAATCACGGGTTGTTCCAGCAACGGGATTTGCGTACCATGTTGACTGTTTCAGCAACGCGGTTTTCAGACAGCCATAATGGATTTTTTGCAGTCTTCAAACTGTCTCAGCAACTATATATCTTCTATTAATGATTAAATATGAAAGTAATGTAAAATTATATGTAAAACAAGTTAAATGTATAGTAAAGAGAAGAATGTTATATACCTTTGGAAAAATGAATGAAAGTGATAGTATAGGCTTTACATATGGACTGGAAAAGAGTGGAATGATAGCAAAATGTATGGTCAAAAAGGTACATTATAGAGTCCTAACACTACCATCTTTTTCTTACCCTTTCCACCATATCTCTTTGGATTCTTTTCCGGGTATAGCTTCCAACAATGATCGTTGTCATGACCTTCCTTTTTGCAATGAGTGCAATAAGGCTTTTCTCCTTCATCTTTCTTCATTGATGTCATCTTCTTTTCCTTTCCCTTTCCTCTCTCCTTGAATTTTCCATTTTAAGGTTTGAAAGGTGGTTTCTTTGAATGATCATCTTTATCATTTCTGCCCCCGTTTTCAAGATGAATGGCCTTTACACTATCCGAGTCAATAGTAGTAGGTTCAAACATTAACAATGAATGTCTAATGTAACTATGTAATGATGCAATATACTTAGTTACCACTTCGGGTGAATCTAATGAAATTCCCAAACTTAGTGCTTGTTTTCTAAATTCCTTAGTACATCGTTGCATGTTTTGGCCTTTGCCTTGCCTTAGGTACTACCACTCCATTAAGGATTTTTTCTTATAACCCACTAGATAGAATTGGTCTTTAAGTGCAGAAATAAAATTTGACTATGAGGAAAGAAGGTTACCCAAATTACTGATACCTTGAAGTTTTCTCTCCCACCAGATGAGATTTGTGCCATTCAGTCGAAGAGAAGCCAACTGAATCTTTGCCTCGTCCTCCACAATTTGTTAAATCCTATAGTAGAGTTCAATCTGCATAATCCAATTGTTAAGCTTCTCTGCATTACTTTCACCATTATACATGGGTAGATAACATTTGACATCTAACTTAAAGAAAGTTTTATTAGATGCATTTCCTAAATTCCTATGATGATGGTGAGAAGAGGAGGAAGAAATTTCACTCACAGGAAGAGAAGGAGGTGGATCTCCTCCATTATCTCCATGCCCTGAACCTTGTCCTTCTGAAGCATTCTCCTTTGCTTTCTCTAGTCTCTCAAGTCTAGAGAACAACTTCTCGACCCGATCTACCATGGTGTAGAAGGTCTTGTGGAAATTTAGATCCTCCTCATTTCGAACATCATCATCCATGTTTCTTCTTCGATGTGCACGTCCCGCTTCGGGATTAAAATAATTTAGTTTCCCTTCACCTCTTCGTAGCCTGTTTATAGTTAGCATACAAACATGAAATTCAAATCTACAAATACCTTCTTTGATACCACTTGATCCAAAATATTTTTCTTTGAGATGTATTAAATAATTACATGTAAAATTGCATCTTAACAATGAAACTTTAAAGGCAAAAACATAAGAAGAGAGATGCACATAAAATCATGCAAGAAGACAAGGATTTTATATCGGTGTTCGTCCAGGAGGGACTACATCTTCGGGCCCTACTCAATTAGTTGGGAGGCCCTCTTTCATTAAGTGGCAAATAAAATGAGAGTAAAACATAAATGAAAAATTACACCCTTATACCTCCATAGCTGAAAGTGCCCGAAGATTGGAGACCTTTGATGAAGAAATGGAAAACACTATTGGATTCATGGTGCTGAGAGGTGCATAATCCATATAAAATTTGCCTGATTCTGAAAAAGTGAAAATTTGGCCCCTCTAGAAATGGCTCAGTTCATGGTTTTGTCCCCCTCCTGCAAAGCGCTCATGGTTCCACTTCATTTCGTACTTTGTACCACCCTTGACCTTCCTGGGCGCAATTATGAATTTCAAGTTTAAATATTGGAGTGTGGGCGTACTTCCCCAAGTCTGTCGTTGGTGAGTTTGTTTCAGATCTGGATGTGAGGGAGGGGGTCAGGTTTTCAAACCCCACCCCCTCTATAATAAGTCAGATACCATTTTAAATAAACCACGCCATTCCTTTTTTAATACCCTGATGCATAGAGTTAATGGAAAGTGGGGTACATTGGGGGGTTGGGCCGCATTGGGCGACCTGCCCCTTAACTCTGTTGACTCTGTTACATTACATGAAGTGTGGGTTGGGTTGGGCGGTGGGGTTGACAACCCCCGCCCACCCATATTAATATGGGTATGTTGGAACATGGTCGCGGGTCCAGCGGGGTCATGGCCACCGAACCCTATTATTATATCATTTTTTTTTGTTATGCGGTTGAATGGAGAGGGCGGGGGTCATGGTCCACCCTAAAAATTATATTTATTTTTTATTTTTTATTTTTTTATAACCAAAATGCACCTTCTTGAACAATCTAGAAATTTATCGAAGGAGTCATTTTAAGTGTCCCACAATTTTTCCCAGAATCTGGCTGGAGTTGGCCAGAATCCGGTGGCCGGATTTATGAAAATTTGTCACCTCCTTAAGCTGCCACATCACCAAGTCAACCCTTAACTTTGACTACTTATAACTCCTCCATATGGACTTGGAATTGAGTATCGTCTGCATTGTTCGAATCATAAAGACGAGATCTTCAACTTGACACTGAGTTTGCCACATTTTTGACACTTTGATTTTTGAGCCTTTGTACTTAAGCCACTTGTACTTGGACCTGTACGATCCTCTTGGATCAAACAAACTACTTAAAAATGGAATTGAAATGAAGATGAAATTTTGAGCTCTTACTCATAGTTGATGGATTGTTGAACGGTGTCCTTGATCGACTGCACCACTGATTTGAAGTTCGACGAGAAAATGGGCAAAATGTAGTGTCACAATTTACTCAAAATAGAATGGTGAAAATGAATTTACTTTTTGTCTATTTATAGATTTTTGAAGATATTTTCACCATTATTTTATTATTTTTCCTCGATATCAGTGATTTTTGTCATTTTTGTGAAGTAACAGGGTATTTTTACCAACAGTGATTATTTATGATGCAAATGAGTTTTATTTTGTCTCTTTTTCGAACTTGATAAAAAATAAACGAAAAAGGAACCCCTCTGGAGTCACCTTCCAGCTCTTTTCTGACTCTCGAAAAATGAAAATATTGTCGAATACTTTTCATTTAGAACTCGTTAAAGTAAATGAATTGGCATTGTCTCAATATAATTTTACCCCTTTTTTGGACTGAGATTCACTATTTACGAAAAAGAAATACCTTAATCGAACATGGTCAAGAGTTTCTCACAAATATTGTTTTCTACCTTTTCGGATTCAAGGGATGATTTACGAAAAGGGATATGATGGGGTTTCATTTTTTGTTTCTTTTTCAAACTCCTTAAACATGAAAAATACACTGAGTTAACATTCCATTGGACTCGTTAAATTTTAAACGGCAAAAGATGATGAGACTGAGTTCCTCATTCCTAGGGCTCGTGAAAATTACTAGGATGGATTCATTCGAAGAATGAACTTATACGCTCAACATATGCTATCTTCTTCAAGCGAGCTATCAAAAAAAATAGGTACTCATTAGCAATAACCAGGGGAAAATTGAAAATGAACATCCTATGTATATTTTGGGCAGCTCGTCGCTGTTGAACATGACACTTGTCTGAAGTTCGTGTCGGGTTACGAATATCCTTCATTCCTCATTTTTCCTTTGTGCGTTTGGGAAATCCATTTACCTCCTATTTGATAACCATTTTTTTCATCATGACCTCTGATCCCATTTGATTCAAATGCTGCCACACTCTAGAGTCGCTTCGCCGATATGTTCAAGAGAAGTCATTTTTGTCAAAGTCAAACATCCTCTACTTACTTGACCCTCTTTGTAACGGTCCTAAATCATTCCTATCATCTTGATATATTTGTTGTTTCATGTCAATGATGTGGGAATAATTATGGTCATCCTTCGACGTACCACTTCATGTTGACCTCAGATCATTATTCAGGAAGATGATTTAGAACTCCTTTTCAGTACCTTGGAGCTTGCATGCCTCAATGACAATTTCTTCGTGTTCGACGATAGGTTCACATCACTGAAATTCAATCAAATGATTCTGCAAGTGTTTGACTTCAACACATTTATTCACACTTGTGGATTGTGTTGTTGTACTTTGAGGGCCATCGTCATTATTGGTGGTTTCTCTCGTACCTATTAACGGTTTTCATCATTGGCCAGTAATCAGGTGGTTTCTACCATGTTTGAAATGAGATCATCTATTCACATGGATAGATTCGTACGTTGGGTAGACTGAGAATGCGTCGAAGGCCCTGGATTACCTTTTTCTTTATCCAAGTTGTGTGGAGTTATTGAGTATTCATGATTGTACATATGATCATGTTTATATGGATGGTTGTGACCATACCGTGGATCCGTTTCCATGATCTCTTTCAAACGGATGGTTGTGACCATGTCATGGGTTCATATGTTATTTGATTCCTAGTCCATGGATATTTTATTAGGGATATTCACATCAGAGATGTCATACGTTGTATTTTTTTGGCATTTGTTACACAGTAATTTGTCAGCCTACTCACCTCCTATCCTTGATCTTGAAGTGTCCTGTGATAGGTCCAGTACGGTATATCCACCTGGGAAAAATACATAAATATATTCTTTTAAGAATCAAATAAAGCTTCCTTGAAAGATCATTTGAGATACTTTGTTAAAAACCTAAATTTTTGGGTCAGTGCACTTCTCTAGTGGCCTACCCATGTTGATGGCAAGTTGACAGTTCTAGCCTAGCACTTTCAACACTCTTTTTTCAGAGAAAATAACGTTGATCCCTTTCTGGAAGTGTTTCCTCAAATGGAGGAGAAGATTCGACCTATAGAAGCTCCAGGGCGGCAAGTTGGTTGTTATTCGGTGGTGATAGGGTCGAGCTCTATGATTTTTTAGCTTTAATATTATAAATGGGGGTTTATCCCTTACAAAGTGGATCTTCCTCCTCCTTTCATGGGCTCCCAACCTCTTCTCCCTTCCTATAAATTGATCCCCATCCCTCCACTACTGGCTAGTCATTGTTGGGCTAGTAATATCATTCATTCCCTTTACACTCTTGTGTTGTGATAACACCTAAGCTATTTGGGAGAAGGAATGCTTTAGATATTCGATGAAGGAATCAGATTTTCACCAAAGGAAGGCCTCCAACATTAAGGCCTAGGTTGTAAGCTCTTCCTTTCATATTCATTAATTAAAACATCTGAAGTTTTCTTTATATTTTTATCAAATCAATTGCACAAATATTATAGTACTCCTTGAACTGCTAGATAGCTAATTTTTAATGATTATTATGTATTGGATTACGTTTTTTTTTGTCTCTTGATCATCCACAGGTATTTGTGTGCCACTAGAAGCAAGGAGCGAGCCTGAGGGATCATGGATCAAGGCCATCATCAAAGTGCTCAAGCATAGCATCATGAAAAGGTACTTTTAACTCCTTTCTTGTCGCATTTTGAATATTAGCTAAGGAAGATATCATTAGAAAGTCCCACAAGGTCCTAGACCCACTCTAGGGCTAGAGAGATAGCCTTTGTTTGCGGAGGGGATTTATCTTCACAACAACTACTCTAAAAAATTCTTTCAACATATCATTAAAAAAATATGAATAATTTGATAGTTCAGTCATCTTTCCTTACACTCTTGTCCTTTTGAAAAGAAGCTAGCACATATTTCATTTCATCCTTTGTCACTTCTTTAGTTAATGAGATATTTTCCTCCTACCCCGTTAAATTGGGAATTAGGGAGTAATATTCACAATTCTTCTATATTTACTATGCCCGATTCTTTATATAAACCACTAAAATAAGTAGCTTCTATTCCTAGCTATATCCTTAAATACCTAGCATTGGATCCATCTTTTTTCTATAATCTTATATGGTATAAATATTTTTCCAGTGATTGCAAGGTTTTGAAAGTATTTTACATATTGATCACCATCAACACCCATAAAGCCCTACCTTAAGGCTCCATTGAGATTCTCTTTCTTCTAGTCACATCCTATTAGTATTCTCCTTTTTCCTTAAATTTTTCCTTGCATCTTCATCAAATTCCTCTCAAAATATGATGCATAAATGGTTTCAATTTGTTCTTCGACAAAAACTAGTGCTTGTTTATCCTCTCTTCTCTTAACGTGTGCCTAATTTTACATTTATTTCTTAACTCTTTTTAGGTTTGATTATAGTTGTAGACTAGCAGGTTCTCTTAATGAGGCATCATAACCTAATGGTTAAGCCTTCTCTGCCAAATTCTTGAAAACCTCATCTTCAAGCCACTTAGAATTAAATTTAAATGGATTTGGAGGCTTACTAAACCTTATTTTTGGATTAGAATTAATGATTCTTAGTCACCTCCCACCTTAACGAAGGTCCTTATTCTTGTAGAATATTCATAATTGCTTTCGACACTATAAATTTGTCAAACCTTTTGGCTAGTCGTTCCTCTCGTAACTTTAAATTCCACCAAGCAGGAGTACAATTAATAGGTTCAACATCTACCGATTCTAATTCCTAATGAATTTGATAGAACTATAAATAATTAGCCAAGGGGTCCTCACAACCATAGCCCCCCCATACCTCAACTTTCTTAATTGTGAAGTTAATATCACTTCCTAGTAAAACATTATTAGTTGTCGTAAAAAATTGACCTAGAAAATCTTCCCAATACAAAATTATATCATCATATGGTCGATACGTATTGATCGCATTACATGAACTTCCTAGATCCAAGGAGTAGAGCTATACTCCAATTATTGAGACCACAAAAGTAGAGTTGGTCAACTCTTTTAGATTTAGTTTCTACACTGTTAGCAAACCTCTAGAGTTTCCTAATTAGTCCTATTAGAAATTATCAGTCCTTTAATTTCTTAGAGAAATCTACCCTAATCTTGTTACCCTTTTTTCTTGCCTCTTGAAGCATTATAATGTCAAGCTTACGTAGGTCCATCAACATTCCCAGGAAATTTTTTTGGAAGGCTTACCCAACCGTTGGGTATCAAGAGATTTGGTTATTATTGGATGAATCGTCCAAGGAATTACGTAGCTCGAAGGGCCCCTTAAGGGTTTTTAATTTCCCCTTTAGCAATGGAAAATTGATATTTTATATTTTCTATCCCTTGCTATCTAAGAAACCTTCTCCCCTATATCTTCGTTGAAGCTTCCTATGACCTTATTATTTGCTTGATAATATGACCTCTTCTTGGGTTAGAGATGGTATCTAAAACCCTCAATATCTAGGGTAAACTCTCGTTTAGTTATTAAACTAGTTTTAGTCCCAGATATTATCAATTATTCCCTCGGTTCCATACTAGAGATAGACTCCCTTTCCATAGGTTGAAACCCATCTAAAGCAAAACTGAAAGAAGTTCCAAAACCTCTTCTTCACCTTGACACTGATGTATCCATGTCCATTTTTCTTTCCATTGAATCCTTGGTGCCTTATGTCCCTCCTCCTTCTAAGAGGCCTCTATAATAGACTTATGGTCCTTTTCATCACTACCATTAGTCATTTTAACTTCCTTATACTTGTGTTGTTTGATGCCATAGTTATATTTTTCCATTCTTTTTTATGAAATTTTAGAAAGTAATTGTTTACAAAATATCCATAAATGTGACAATTTGAACACTTAAAGGGAATACTTGCATATTTTAGTAGTTGTATATATATTTGGCTTCCAATTTCAATTAATATTGTCTCTAATAAACAATTGTTCAGCTCCAACTCCACTAAGATATGTGCAGTTGTGTGAGAGATCTTTGTCTTAAAATGTCCATCAAAATCTAAAAGTGTCCCAATATTATTCCCAATCTCCTTAAGGACATCAATATACTCAAGTTCCAAAGTTATGCTCAATAATTGAACCCACACTGGATGTAGAGAGGCCACCATTGACCTAGGATCGAAATTCCACATCTATTTATCTATAGGTAAATACGACAAACCCCAGAACTATCTTATACCATTATCAATGCAACATCATTTATTTATTGCAAATGGAATACCAACCATTGTATAATAACCATGCACATACCCTAACATGCATCGTCAGGCATGTTATATTCACAAAGGCAGGTTTGAGTCAAATATGTTCATTCCATAGAAACATTGAGTTAATATTTTGTTGGTCATCTTGATAACTTGTTCCACTTTAGCTTTAAGAGATTTACACAATTTCAACCTTTTTTCCCTACCTTGCAACTAGACCCATATCCTCGACTTTGTTTTGGACCATTTCATCACCACTGTGTGCCTTGGCATCCATTGGTCTTTTCTTGTTTTGAATCAATAGTTCAACACTAGTATATTCTACCACTAAGTTAACAAAGTGATATTTTTCAGGTCATGAAGAATGACATTTGGGAGAATACTTCCCCAAAGCAAGTTGAAATTATTTTTAAACTTGCTCGTGTTATCCTCCAGGATTTCACTAGTGTGCCAACAATTGTTGAACTTGCTAGCATTCTGTTAGGGCCTCGAAATTTGCTGCAACAACATGGGGGATGACCACCCAGTCCGGACCTTAAAGCAGTTCCTTTTCCGTTTGGAATAGAGGCTCCAACTAGTTTAACTAGATCCAGTTACCTTCTCTCAATCTCCATTGGCTTAAAATATGAGTTTTATTTATCAATGGAAAAGAGACATCATATCATTTCTCTTGTCGATCGGACAAGAAAGTGATCCTTAAGCTAATTTGGGCTTAGCCAAGCCACAATTAAAGTTTTACCTCTTTGAGAAGAGGGCTTTTTAAGGATGTATAATTTAATCTAAATGCAATATTATTCTAAGATGCAATCAAAAGAAACTATTTTAATCCTATCTCAATTAGGCAGATATAGATCTATCCCAACTGAGAGCAAGATGTTTTAAATAATTGAGATTTAAATATGTTTGTTTTAAATTAATATCAAGCTAACGAAGTAGTTTAATTAACTGACATTGCGAATACCAAACACATTCTACCTAGAGACCTCTTAACTAAAATAATCAATCAACAACACTCACGAAGTAGTTCTCAAAATGATATTGATCATTTAATAATTAACTTGAATAATTAAACAATAACATGCAGAAATAGTTCACAACAATATTACTATTCAATAAATCAATTTTATAAAACAGACTTCTGAGTAAATAGTTGCTCAGAAATTAGAATTCAGCCAATAAGAGTAGAGAGAAATAATAACATAAATTGAGGAAAATTACTCATACTGACAGAAGTGCACAAGTATGCGAATAAATTGACACATTTATGTTATCATAGAATGAAACCAGCATTTAAAATAATAGTATTATAAATACCGATTTATTAAGTCCATTTCTCCAACTCCTGTCTCTAACAGTCTTTTACAATGCCTAAACTTTTGTCTTCAAAATCAGAGCTACAGTAGTGCAAGACTCCGTTCATTATACATAACTCAGAATGTAAAAGAAAAACCTCAATAATATCCAGATTTGAGATTCCTCTCCTCCCACCTACAACTCTAAATTCCTATTACAGAAGTGCTTTTATAATTCCAGAATTGCAGAGGAGAGAAGCCTCTATTACATTTTGCAATCTGCTATTTATAATATTTACAAAAGGATTTATTCATAAGAAAGTTTGTTTGAAGGTGGTTTTGCTCAATTAATTTTAATTGGTTCAAAAAAAATATTATTCAATTGTTGGAGCCTTCTCATTGATTGAGAGCTTTTTTTTCTCATCTCTTCAACTATTTTCCTGAAAAAACAAATCAAGAACAAAATTAAAATGCAAAAATAAAATCAAAATGTCAAATCTAGAAATAAAAATAAATCCAATTAAAAATTGATTAAATAAATAATTGAAAATGAAATCTAAGTTTTTTATTAATGTCTGTGATGATCTAATTGTTCAAGGATATCATTGACGAATGGATCTGTTCTTATAAGAAGTTGTGGGCAAATGAAAAATGCAGAAAATAAAACTCAGAAAATGATTTTGTTTAAAATTCGGAGCTTGATCTTCTGCTAAATTTTAGACCCAATAAATAATCAAATCTAGAAATGAAACAACTTCAGAAATGTTCTCCATCATTTTATCTATATAATGAGCCAACCAGGGCCTTATTTGGCTAAGTAAAACTCTATTTATGAGCTTTCAAAGTTGATATATTAAAATTGCAAGAAATCTGGAATTTTCTGTTGCTTAGGGTAAAAATTAAAATTTTTAAATTAAATTCCAATCTTAAATTAGATTATGATTATTAATTTACTAATGTTAATTAATTACAATTATGCTATTAATCTATATTTACTATAAACAAAAATGAATTAATAAAAATAAATGATTTAAAATTTCTAATTTATTTATATTAAAATTATAATTAAAATAGAATATTTATTATATATTAAATAATTAAAAACCAAACATCCATGTGAGAGGGAGAGGAGGACTTGGAGAGAGAGAAGTGAGTAATAGTATGGAGGGATAAGGAGTGTTAATGAAGGATGGAGTTAGGTGGAGGAATAAGTGGAGGGTGAGGTGAGTGTGACGTGAGGGAGTGAGGTAGAGGGTGAGTGAGGTGAGGTTGAGGTCACGGGAGACATAAGGAGAATGAAAAAACTTCGCATAAAACTTAAAATCCCATCGTATAACCAAAATCACAAATCGCGACTTTTTAAATGACAAGTTTTAAGATTTAAATAAATTTGTGATGTGCGATATGCGATATCGCAATATCACAATCGCAAAGTTTTTTGGAAGGATGTGAAGGGGTGTGAAGTGGGGCCCACGTGAGATTAATCATCCTACAATTTAGACTATAGCCACTTTGCAATTTTGGAATTTTGGGTTTGGAAATTTGTTTTAAAATAACAAGTTGAAGTAAATTACCAAGATCCCGAAACGTGTTTTAGTTCATTATGCAATTTACTTGGGTCATTTTGTAGGATCATTAGTGAAAAATGAAAGAAATAGTAAAAATGAACTAAAAAATAATATTTACAATGAATGATTATTTTAACTACGAGAATTAAAATATTGGTACATTTATACATTTTTAACCCAAGTGAGAAAATAATCAAAACTTCAAAGGAGTGTCGTTTACAAACCATTTGACCAAATAAAGTGAAACAAATATCATTGGAAAGCTTATGAAAAACCAGATTCAATGAAACAGTCAAAATATAAATCCGATAAAAATTACAAAATTACAAAATTACAAAATAATTAACTTAATCAAAATCCTAAAAGGTGTTTAGCCAAGATTTTTGTAGAAAGGGTCCCCATTATTTGAAGTACATAAGTCAAAAATGGGGGGTTTGTGTTTTAACACAACAATGGCAACATGCGGGGGAAGAACCAGTTATCTCTGATTAAAGATAATGAACTTAAATTTACCTAAAGGTTAAAAATAATGGAAATCACGAAATCGTCTAACAGTAAAAAAATTTCATAGTTCCCACATGAATAGATTAAGAAATATGAGTTTGTAAAAGTAAGTACTTAAACAAACTTGAGTAAAAGTGATGAATCCAAATTTTGGGAAATTTGTTTTTTAAATTTTCCTCATATGAAAAATAGAAGAAGGTAGAGATAGGAGTTTTTGATAAAGCATATATCCATTTTAAGATTGTCTTTGGCATCGCTTCGTTGCCAGCGAGCCTGAACAGTACCTCAACGAAGTTGTCTTTTATGCCATACAAGCCTAGTCCCGCTGCCAGCGAACGTCCATAGCCCTGATGGGTTTACTTGTATTTCCCATGCTTCCTCTTTTTATCACTCTTTTGATAAACGCATTTGCAAGATTTTTATTTATGATGTATTTGAGTGAAAGAGGTGGGAAGGTAATAGTGATTTTATGTTTAATGGACATAGTACTTTCATAATGTTTGCTCCAAATTCTTTCCCTGCAACTATCAATCAGAGGATTTTTATGTGGAGGGGTGGGAGGAATTCATTGAATTAAACTCAAATCAATTCTTTCCTTGAAAAAGTAAACTCAATCACTTAGAAAGGATCTGTGTTCCTCCATGGAAATTTTTTTAAAGCAAAATGGCTTTATTGTTCCATAAAGATATGTCTTTAATGATAAATGAAATTCACTTAAATGGATAGAGTAAAATATTTCCCATGTATGTCAAAAATTGTAAGGTAAGAAAAATTCCTTTCACATAAATCATGAAAAAGTCACAAAAATCAAATCAAAACTGAAAGTAAAAGGAAAATAATTCCTAAACTAAAGTAAGAAAAGAAATCAACAAATAAAAAATGAAGAAAGAAAAATTAAAAGAAAAATAAAATTTAAAAGATAAATTCTAATAAGATCACTTATACGAATTTCTCAACAAAAAATTATAAAAGAAAATAAGCATATGTACGCTCATTCCTATGTTGAAATTCTATTTTTTTTATCTTGCAGATTTATATAAAAATGAGGCTCTCAAAATGTAAAAGGTGAATAGCAGTTATGATAGATAATATGTTGAATGAGAAGTTTTTATTTGTTGCAAATTTTTCTTCTTCAAGACAAAACCTGCATAAAATAATCTTAACTATTTTCTAATAAAAGTAATGCTTTAAAGAAACAGACTAGAGGTTCAAAAACTCCCCAGTGAAGCTGATTCGATGAGGATCATTACTGCTTCTCTCAAGAATATCAAATAGTAAAATAAAATGAACTTATCTGGTAGAGGTGCGAATGATTCATGAATACCTGTAGAAACAGAGTTCAAGATCAGCAAAGACTACAACAAAAATGAAGAAATGTGAATAAATGAAAGTGGACACATGAAACTTACCATTGAAGAACTGCATTTAATCTTACCTGAGAAAGATGATTTTCTCCAATGCAAGTTAACTTTTTTCTTTAATTAGAATTAAAAGCATGAAGAAGTTTTAATGACCCAAAATCATTATTTTATCACATCTAAAGTAAAACAAGCAGTAAACAAAAAAAAGCAATGTTTCATGTTCAAAGAATCAGAAATAAATAGAATCCATCATAAATGAGGATGAAGTTATGCTTCTTTACGAATTGTAGTACTGAATTTTTTTTTTGCTTTTTTTCATTCTGAATTTATATAAGCCCCAAAGTATTGAAATTGATTCAAAATCCCGAATAATGTAACAATTATATAAAGGGGATTTGAATCTTTTTACGATGATTATGGAGGTAAATTCAGAATAAAAGAAAATTAAAAATATAATTAATCATCGGTACATTACCTTGCTAAATTTTTCGCATCGCGAGATTCTTTGCCATGCATAACTTAAAATCTGCGACTTCCACTTTTGCTGATATGTGATTGAGATCTTTTCCTAATAATTTAAAAGAAAATGGTGGAAAGGCAAATATCAAATTTTATCGCATCAAAATATCTTGAAGCCAAAGCTTCATTTGAGTTTAACAATGTGATATAATTATTGTGGTGGCAATGTCACGATATGAGCATATGCGATAGGAAACTGTAAAGGGATGAATGTGATATCAGAGAATAGTCATATCGGAAGATTAAAGCTTGTGAATGAACTGAAATGTCGATATTATTCTTGCGATAATGAAAATGTGATAAATGACTGATGTAACGTGACTGTAAATATCCAAATATATGTGCGAAACTTTGGTTTTGTGGCCCACACAAACGGTGATTAATCACACACATTTTCACTTCGCATCTTTTATAATCTACCTTCCTGCAGATTTGAATAATTAACTCTTTTTTAATTTTGTGATTTTGTGATTTCGCAATTCGCAGCAAACTCCACATCACTCGTTACAAGTTTTATCGTTTAACATATTACTTATCTCATGCGATATGCGATACGTGTAGCATCGCATCGGAATATCATATCCTTATAATTTATCGCATCGCAACTAATATAATTTATCGAGGGAGGTCTTAACAATAACCACTAAAATTTCTGATATGCGAAAAGTAATTTCGTTGATGCGCCGATGTGCGATGAAGAACGGACCCGATATTTTTATTATATAAATTTTAATTCCATATCGGATCCGGGACATCGAAACTTTTAAATATATGCCCCTACCAAACTTGCGATTTATAAATGGATGCGATAGTTGTATATAAAGAAGATTTAAATGTCATATCGAGTCCGGGTTATATGAACATCGCAATTTTGGCGAATTAATTTTATCGGAAAATGAACGAGAATGAATATCAGAAGATATGCATCGAAGGTTTATTATCAGGAATCATTAAGAGCTACCTATGATCAAATGTTGTGATACAGATAATGTGATATCAGACAGAGACCATCGGAGATCAGATATATTTAGTGTATGCTCATTTCAGAGTCTCCGATATGTGATTTGCGATATATAATGAGCCATATGTGGGGTAGATGATTTTTTAAAGTATTCAATTCAAAATTAAAATGAGTGATTTAACTTTGCTTTAAAATTAACAACCCTTTAATAATTTAATTAACTGTAAAAAAATTCGATTGGAAATTAATTTTAATAGAACTTTCTTATAAAGAGAGTTGTGAAATAAAATGATATGATATGATTATTCTGACAATTTATTAATATTTATCAGGATTTCAATATAAGAAAAATCTAGATATCCTTCAAATTTCAGATGAATAATAAATACTTCCCTGAACATGTTGTGGATTTGAAGAAAAAACTTAGCTACTTGCTTATCTTGATTCTTCATAATAAAATTAATGAAAACCTGAAAACAAAATAAAAAATAGAAATAAGAAACAACTTTTGAAATTAAAATAAAGAATAGATGATAATGAACATGTAAACACATACCTGGAAGAAAATTGACTGTAAATTTGCCTCATGAATCTTCAAGTTCTCCCAAATTTTCTCAAATTTGCATAAATTCAACATCACCTTTTTATTTTAATCTAAAATGCTAAGTAATGGATTTTCTAAAATTGCATCATTTCCAAAATTACATCAAAAGACAAGAGTAGTAAAAATGAGTTCTTAGAATTACTTATGAATCAAAAATTGTTAAGTGGTAGAAAATTCATGGGATTTCTTCATGTATGATCAATGTTATGAATTTTGAAAAAAAGAAAGTTGAAGGCTTGAAAAATAAGTATGATCAGATAATTTAAGAGCTTCTAAAATTATCTAGGTTACTTTTCTATAATTGAAATAGGATGTCCAAAAGAAATTGGATTCATTACTTGTTTTTATTGAAAATCTGAAATAATGAAATACATGCAAACATAAAATAAAATTAGTATATTCCTATATCTAACTGAATGAAGGAAACATGACTAGATATAGTCATATTTCCAATGAAACCATGTAAGCATTTTAATTCTTGCATGTACGTATATGTCAAACATTAGTAAAAATGGAAATATAATTAAACTACAAAAACTAAATATGAAAACATAATGTATCTTTATTGTTAGTAGCTTATTGACTATTACCTTCTCTTGAAATGTCCTTTCCAACTAAATTTCAATTAGATCATAGAAATCTGGATGGATTTCCATTATCGAGTAGGAGAGGTTTAAAAGAGAAGATGACATGCCAGGTTGTAAAAATGATCTTTTAGAAACAATGGCCTGTGTGATTTTGTTAGTGTTATGTTCAAGTGTTAAATTATTAACGATCTTCTGTGAAGGAAAACTTTCCAAATGTCTTTCAAATTGATCAATGAAAAATGGATGGAAGTCTGATAGATCCAACAGAAGATTATTAATTGAATTAGATTGTTAGTCATAAAGTGAAAAGACACTCTCTTTTTGGCACTACCCTTGAGAAGTAAGAAGTAATTGATAAGGAATAAACATCAATTGAAATTGGAAGTTTAATAACTTTTGATGTTCACAATTATAATTTGGATCTTCATTTTCCCCTTGAGGTAATGCATCAATTGAGTGTTCAATATTGAGCTTCTCAATATGCCAACATAAAGTATCTAAAAATCTAGAATTAAAAACAGAAAATAAATCTGAAGTTAAAAATAAATGTTGAAATAATAACAAAATTAAATGATAGTTTACACTAGTATTACAATTATTGTTACAACACAATTGAGAGTGACTTAAAGTAATTTCCTCTTCACAAGAATTGGGCAGAATAATGCAATTAGAATGATTGTTGATACCCACTTGTGAATTAGAAAGAAATATATGACTCTAAATAGGAATGTGAGCTTGATCATCATATAAATCATAGATTGAAATGGTTTCTTGAATGTTGAATTCATAAATTTGAAAATGAGAACTATTTGGAACAATTTCTAAATTAGATTGTTCTTCATTTTCACATGTGATTAGACTTTGATCGTGAGGATTCAATTGTAAAGAAGACAACTCAATATCCTCAATGTCAAAATAGTTATCATAAATGACCTCAAGACATTCATTAGAATTCCCTTCAATCTTATTCAATGTATCAAAACAAGAAGGAATGTTAAGCTCATGTTTATTAATGCCAGAAGAATGATCATTAATTAATTCTCTATCTTGATAAAAACTAATCGGAAATTCATTTAGATCAGCTTCTCCTTTTTCTGAAATATTTTTAATGTGAAGATAAGTTAAATTGCTATTAGAGAAATTATCAGGATAAAGAGAAAAATATGAATCTGAAACAATGCATTTGAAAATGTCTCTATTTGAGCACTCTGGTGTATTTTCTTCATTGCAATTTTCAGATTTAAGATCATTTTCTTAACTACTTATGCTTTCTTGAAGAATGTTTCTTTGTGGATATGAATTTGGAATTTGCTCATCATGAAAGAATTCATAAATTTGTACAAAAGATTGTGTTTTATTGGAAACTTTAATTGTTGCTGGTATTTGACGAATTATGATCTGATTTTCTGATTCTAACTCATACTTATTTTCAGATGTTAAAGCGGTATTTTCTTCAAGAGTTTTATTAATATCTTCTTGTGGTTTATTAGTGAAATTTTCCAACCTTTGTGATTGAAATTCATTAACATGTGAAGGTGCACCTTGATCTTTCTCAATACTGTAAGAAATGTGCAGAAATTGAAGGAATTGATTATACACAATAGAGGTCATTTAATCATCATTTGTTTGTTCCTCCATATTAGAATTCTTACTTATGTCAATGAAATTAGGTGGAAATTGATCAAAGTTTGGAATAATTTCACATGGGTTATGAATGGAAGGAAGAGAGCAAATATGTTCAAACCAATCTAATAATTCTTTTCTCAGAGGTTTATCTTCAATTTTAAATTTTAAACCATTTAAACGAAACCTAATGGTAAAATCAATTAAAAACGCACCTTCAAACCTTCGTAGATCTTCAAAATCGTCACATACATGTTCGTAGATATATCCATAAAATTTACAAAGGAATATTGTAATAAATTGTTCCCAAGTATGGATTGAGGAAACTGGAAGTGATTTACACCAGTTTCTATATTTTGCCAATAATGTAAGAGTAAAAATCCTGAGACAAGCGTCTTACTATTTCTGGTGGAGTATTGGAAGATGCTTGTCCAGAAATACAACTCCAAATTGGAAGTTTTAAAGGATCCATTGTAAGAAAAATAAAATATTCGAATACAAAGGCTACAAAGGAAAACAAGTCTGAGCCCTCCTTCTAGCGCCAAAATGTTGAGGCCTCGAAATTCGCTGCAACAACATGGGGGATGACCACCCAGTCCGGACCTTAAAGCAATTCATTTTCCGTTTGGAATAGTGGCTCCATCTGGTTTAACTAGGTCGAGTTACATTCTCTCAATATCCATTGGCTTAAAATATGACTTTTATCTATCAATGGAAAAGAGACATCAGATCATTTCTCTTGCCGATTGGACAAGAAATTGATCCTTAAGCTGATTTGAGCTTAGCCAAGCCACAATTAAAGTTTTGCCTCTTTGAGAAGCGGACGTTTTAAGGATGTAGAATTTAATCTAAATACAATATTACTCTACAAACAAAAGAAACTATTTTAATCCTATCTCAATTAGGCAGATATAGATCTATCCCAATTGAGAGCAAGATGTTTTAAATAATTGAGATTTAAATATGTTTGTTTTAAATGAATATAAAACTAACGAAGTAGTTCAATTAACTGACATTGTGAATACCAAAAACATTCTACCTAGAGACCTCTTAACTGAAATAATCAATCAACAACACTCAGGAAGTAGTTCTCAAAATGATATTGATCATTTAATCAGTAACTTGAACAATTAAACAATAACATGTAGAAATAGTTCACAACATATTACTCTTCAATAAATCAATTTTTTAAGATAGATTTCTGAGTAAATAGTTACTCGGAAATCAGAATTCAACCAATAAGAGTAGTTTATCAGATCTTTTAAGAAAAGAAATTGGTATGCAATCTATTAAATTTTTTGTTGAAAATAAATAAATAAATAAATTGTGATTTATTTCTAAAGTTTTTAAATCTGAATATGCGCCCTTTTCAAACATCCTGAATCCTGCATTACGGCATTTCTACGTCCTAAATCCTGAATTTAGCATTTGAATACCATTTGTTGTATTATCTACTTGTTCACTTCTTTTGGTGTATTGACTCCCTCGATTTGAATCAGAGAAGTAGTTGGGTACTTAAGATAGAATAGGGTCGATTTAAAGACTGCATATTGAGATTTTTGGGGTTATCTTCTGTTTGGTCCATTTCCTGTTTTGAACGAAAGCCTTGAATCATAAACTTGTAAGGATCCAAATTGGATCGCATCGCATCGACCTGCTTGTGGGGAAAAGTGCATTAATGCATTATGAGCCTCATGGCGGAGATGATAAAAATCATTGGCCATCTGCAATCAAGCTTTCCAGGCGTAATATTTTTTCTTCATTTGCAAAGTGCGGAATCTGCCCAATGGTGAATCATCTGCGCAGTGATGAAAAATACGTTGTTGTGTAAAATCTGGAATAGGATGCAAAATCTGAGTTGATTGTTGTAAGTTTTAAAAAAATATATATAATGGCGACATCGCAGCTGGGTTGTGCGCATGTTGGATTATTGTCGTTTGAAGGTTTAAGGTCTTATGTCAATGTCTCTTCCTCCAGGGCTCCTTGCAGCATCGATACTCTAAACTCCATGGTAGCTATATTAAACAAATGGCAATGCTAGTTATTACTTTTATCGCGTGAAGCAAATTGTTCAGCAAGGCATGGACGTAATATCGTTTATTCTGAAGATGTAATTGTTGAGCCCTAAAAATGTCTTTTCTTTTCACCAAAATTTGCTTCATCCTCTCATTCCTTTTGTCATTTTATAGACCTAAAGATGAATAAGAATTATTAAAATCACTTAAGGAATACATGCAATGACTAACTTGTTGTACTTTTGTGGTTTTGTTGTCTTAATGATTTCTGAGCATTTTTAGCTACATAATGCAGTCATTCTGTAGTCAGTTACACATTCCGTAGCCATTTTGGTGTTTGAACATATTACAGGTGTCATCTGAAGAAAAGGAGTATATGGTTAGATTCTAAATCTTTCCTACATTGTTCCTTGTCATCCACGAAGGCTGAATCAAAAACTGGAGATGCTTATGTATGTGGTCAAACGAAAAGTCCGAGAAACATATTTCTATAAGGATAAGGACTCTTGATTTGCTTTCAGCAAATCACGAGTCCTAAAAAGGAGTTTTAGTTTGATTTTGACTTTAGAATACACCTGTGCCTACTTTCATTCAATATCAGTTATGTAATTGCCTATAAATTTAGCTCGGTGAGACCGAGAAACACAAGTAAACTTTTATTTTTCCAAAGATGTGATACTCTGTTTCGAAGTATTTTTGATAATAAGAAGAAACATAACTTTGATGCTGTGTTGAAGACAAACTTGAGGAGTTAAATATTTTCATGCCAAATTGATAGCAGAGGGCCCCTGCTATCTAAGGAGGCTTCTACATGCTTTCTAGATAAGTAGCTTTTAATTCTGTGTTGTTATATTTCTCACTTAGACGGTTTTCTGAGTTCATATATTTTAGTATCATGTCTTGCATTGTTTGTTTAACTAACAAATCCTCATGATGTTATAATTAGTCTTTTCTCAAATATTTTCCAACATATCTCTATTTAATGAATGGATTTAATTGTGACATCTTGAGTTACCAGCACTTTAGCTCTGTCATTTAGATTAAAAGATCCTCAGTATCCTACAACCATTCTTTTTCTTAAAAGATTTTCCAACATATCACTATTATGCGAATGAGATTTGGTTGTACTATGTTGAGTTAATTAGCATTTCCTGTTCTGCAATTAGATAGAAGATCCTCATATTGTTACACGCAGTCTTTTCTCAAAACTCTTCCAATAAATCTCTAAATCACAAAAAAGACCTACTTGTAATACTGTGGGTTACTTGTTGTTTAGAAGAACCTTATTTCGTTATATCTAGTCTCCTTCAATAAACTCTTCCAATAAATCTCTAGCTGATGAATGAGATCTAGCTATAATGTCATAAGAATTTAAAATATTCATAGGAGATCCTTAACATATTATAGCAATTTTCTTCTCAAGCTGTTCCAAAATATCTCTATTATATGAATAATATTGCATTATAATATTCTAAGTTGTTGTTTGTTTTTAGGAAGATCCTCATCACATTGGAATTCAATCTCTTCCATAAACTATTCCAACAAACCTCTAACTAAAAGGATCAGGTTGAAATATAATGTCTTGAGTTACATTTATGATCATTTGCAAGCTAGGACATCCATGGATTAGAATGCTCTGTTTTTCATCATTTTCCTAATTAGGATTAGAATTGACAATTACACCCCGTTTTGAGTATAGGGTCCTCCTTTATTTCCTTTTTGTTACAGATTTGATGTCACCTTTTGAACATATAATAGCATACTAAAACCTAAATATAACAAAACTCAAAAACATCAACAAAATACTAAAAAACAATGAAATAAGAATAAGGATATTTAGGCACATATAGTGCAAAGTATATAATGGGTTTAGTACAGTGCAGGTAATTTGTGCTATCGATTGGGACAGATTGACTTAAACGATAATATGCAATGGTATTTAAATTTGAAACCCACAGCCCAAGATGTTATTTCTTAGAGGAGAAATAAAATCCAGACATGACACAGGCTTTGCTCAGCTCAAGGTATATTTCCATACTATTATCGCTGCTTTGTTAATTTCTTCCCAGGCACTGAACGAAGTCCTTTAGCACTCAGAACGAACTGAATTGCAAATCAGAACTCCTTTAGCATAAGTGAAGGCGGTAGTATCGAATCAAAGGCTCGATTCACAAGCACGCCTAACTGAATTGATCAAAGAAAGATACAGGACACCATCAAATATTTGATTGGAGCAGCAAATTCAGTGACAGCAATTATCACAGGCGCAACTTCATATTTAAAGCACATTGTTGTCTCAAGTCAAGCACATACATAAATCTACGAAGGCAGTGTTGACTTCATATTTGGAAAACTCAGCAGCAATGTTTGAAACTTGTCAAATTTTGGTGCGTCGTCATCAACAAAACGTGAGTCAAGCATAATTTTTTTTTGAAGTTATAAATTTTTTTGTAATGGAAATCATAATTGGAGCAATAAGGTGAAGTAGAATTTCGAATCCTACTTCGAATAAGTAGAATTTTTTTTTTGAAGAACATTGTAATATTGTTTATTGGAGTAATAAGGATTTTGCAATGGAGTAATAAGGTTATTTGTAATTTTTTGGAGTAATAAGGAGATTTGTTTTTCTTTTGTAATTTGTTTCTAGAAAGATAAGTGTAACTCAAAGTAATTTTACTTTGAGGGGGGGTAACATTTTTTTTAGCAGATTTTGCAAGAGCATCATTGTAAAAGTCAAATTTTGAAAGTTACCTTGTAAATATTTGAGAAATTGACTAGAGCCAAGTGCAAAGCTCAGTCATTTTTCTCCTATTTCAACGACTATACGAGGGTCAAGGCCAAGCCCCGATAGGTCGTTTTTTGCGTAGCGTGTGTCGTTTTTGCGTGGCGTGTTTCGTGTGACAAGTTGCTCAATTTTTTGTGCTTGATTCTTTTGGTGCACTGCTTCAACACTCCAATGTCGAAATTAATTAATCTGTTCTCTGAAACTGATAAGCTAGAAAAAGTGAAATCTTATAAGACATGGAGACGTCTAATTGAAAGCACTCTTATTTTTAATGAATTATGGTATGACATTTGTGATGGCAACATTAAGCCAAATAAACCAACAGATCTAGCTTCACTTGCAAAATGGGAAATAAAAGATGCCAAGGCATTAGCTCTTATAAAAACTTCAGTTAGTAATGAAATGTACATACACATTGAGAATTCCTCTGATGCATGGGCTACTTTACATACATTCAAAGATCTCTTTGATATACAACCTAAATCAAAGAAAGTTGATCTTCAATTAAAATTGCTTCAACAGAAATTAACTGAAGGTGGTGATGTCCTTAAGTACATTTCACGACTTAAAAACATTAAGCAAGAAATCATCAATGCTGGTTTTCAAGCTATTGATGAAAGCTTCTTAACTACAATTTTAATTGCTGGATTGCCATCATCATATACTCATTTTTTGGAAACTTTGCAAGTCACTGGCAAGTTAGAGAAGATCAAATTTGATGAAATGAGTGACATGTTAGCACAACATGATAAAAATTTCGGGAAGAAGAAGCAGACTGGGGAAGATGTCTTCCTCACCGAAGCCAGTTTAGGCAACTCCTCAGCTGAAAATTCCCGAAACAAAGGTAATTTTAGTCCAAATCAAGCAGTGCAAGGTCATGGTCGCAATAAACACATAGGAAACAATTCCAACAAAGGCTCCAATTTAGGCCGAACAAACTTTCAAGGTAGAGGCAACAATCAAAACAAAGGATATCATCAAGGCACAGGAAAAAGTTCAGGAAGAGGACAAACTCAAAATAGAGGACAAAGCAGAGGCCGAGGATAGTCTCAAGGCAGAGGACAGTCTCAGGGAAGAGGCACTGATTTGAGTCAAATTGTTTGCAGGCGATGTAATAGAGTTGGTCATTATGCAGTAGATTGTAGAACTTCTATTGAGAAAATTTCTAAGTTTCATCCAGCACAGTTTGCAAATGATGAAGATGATCCTGATAGTTCCGAATATGTCTTCACAAACACAGAAGCAACAGCTTTACAGGTTTCAAGCTTTCTCTGCAGTGATTATGAAGATGCATGGATTCTTGATACAGGCGCAACTCAACACATGACATTTCGACGTGACTTCTTCTGGAGTTTCAAAGAATGTCATCTGAATTCAATCTATCTTGCTGACAAAACCAAACATACTCCTTCAGGCAAAGGTGTAGTTAAAGTTTTTTTACCAGGCATCGGAGAAAGAATGATTTCAAATGTCTGGTATGTCCCAACATTCAAATAGAATTTGTTATCTCTAGTCACGATTCAAAAAGCAGGACATATAGTGATTATGGAAGATGGCTTAGTTAAAATCAACTCAGTCAAACAAAACATGCAAACAGTAATGACAGGTTATGAAGATGGAAAACTATTAAGGATGAAAGGGACAGTTATTCCAAGACATTCTGACTTTGCAGGCGCAGCAAGTACAAATATTCCACCAATCGGATTATGGCATGTCAGATATGGCCATCTCAACTTTGACAGTCTCTCTCAGTTACAAAAACAGGGCGTGGTTAAAGGACTTCCAACCTTCAAAAGGGAAAATGCAAAGTGTGAATCTTGCATTTTTGGAAAACAGCATCGAGAGACTTTTCCTACAAGTTCATAGTGTGCAAACAGGCATTTGCAGTTGGTTCACAGTGATATTTGTGGACCCTTCCCAACTTCACTTGGAAGTTTCAGATATTTCCTACTCTTTATTGATGATTTTAGCAGGATGACTTGGGTATATTTCTTGAAGCAAAAGTCAGAAGCATTTGAAAAGTTCAAAACTTTTCGTCAGCTTATTGAAAATGAAGTAAAGGAGAAGATTGGCACTCTTCGAACTGACAACGGTGGAGAATTCACTTCAAATGAATTCAAAAAGTATTACATGGATAATGGCATAAAACGACATCTTACCAATGTCTACACTCCGCAGCAAAATGGAGTAGTAGAAAGAATGAATCGTACCTTGTTAGGAATGGCGCGATCTATGTTAACTTTCAAAAATTTAAGTCCTTCATATTGGGCTGAAGCAGTTCATACTGCTGTCTACTTGAGAAACAGATCTCCCACAGCCTCTTTAGACGGAATCACACCTTATGAAGCATGGTTTGGATTCAAACCTAGAGTTGAGCATCTCAGAGTTTTCGGATCAGTTTGTTATGCCTTAGTTCCAAAGGAAAAACGAACTAAGCTTGATGCACGAAGCTTGAAGTGCACAATGATCGGGTATTCTGATGAGAAGAAAGGGTACCGACTTTTGTCAAATGGGAAATTTATTGTAAGCAGAGATGTGGTTTTTGATGAAAATGAGAGTAAGATTGCTGAAGAAGTTGAAAGTCTTCTTCAAAAGTTAGAAACAAAAACTGATAAAAGAAATGGAAATTTACAAAGTCAACCAAATTCACCAAGTTGGTATGAACTTGAATTTCCTTCATCTGATGATGATTCATCCAGTCCGTCTTCTTCATTAGCGCCATCAAGGTCTTCTAGTAGTTCATCCAACTCACCTAGCAACAACAGTTCTTCTGACAATGACTCTCCACCCCCAGAACCTATGGTTGATCAATAGACATCAGTTTACATCAACCCTCTTTTTAATGATGGTGATTTTTCACAAGCTCAAACCAGTGAACATCAATTAACGAAATGGGCAGTTCAACTTTTGAAAGATGTAAGGCCTAATGAACAAAATAAAACAGGAACAAGGGGATCAAAACAAAATGAAGGCAATTTTGCTTTGATAGCAAATGATTTTACTAAACCTTCTTCTTATCAAGAGGCAGTAAAACATTAAGCATGGCAACAAGCTATGGTTGATGAATATTAGGCCATTCAAGACAACAACACTTGGCAATTTGTTGATTTTCCTCAGCATGTTAAACCGATTGGATGCAAATGGGTTTATCGAATTAAGTACAAGCAAAATGGTGATATTGACAAGTATAAAGTACGACTTGTTGCTAAAGGTTTTGCGCAGCAGGAAGGGATAGATTATGAGGAAACATTTGCTCCTATAGCTAAATGGAACACCATCCACCTCACACTTGCCTTAGTAACTCAACAATAATGGAAAGTTCATCAAATGGATGTAAAAAGTGCTTTTCTCAACGGAGATTTACAGGAAGAAGTGTACATGACAAAACCACTAGGTTTTGAAATTGAGGGACAAGAACATAAAGTCTGCAAACTGATAAAGGCTTTATATGAGTTAAAACAAGCTCCCCGAGCTTGGTATGCCAAAATGGATGAATACCTTCGCAAAGTTGGTTTTCATCGCAGTGACTCTAATGATACCTTGTATGTACGCCAACAAGGTAAAAATCTGGTGATTTTGGTTATGTATGTCGATGATTTGGTCATCACAGGCAACAATGATGAACACATTGAACAGGTGAAAAAGGAGTTACATGCAGGTTTTAAGATGACAGATTTGGGACTACTTCACTACTATCTTGGTGTTGAAATACTCCAACGTCCACATTAGATCTTCATTTCTCAGAGTAATTATGCAGCAAAAATTCTTCAGCGATTTGGAATGCAATATTGCAATCCTGTCCACCCCTATGGAACAAAACTTGAAACTTTCAAAATTTGAAGGGGGGGAAAAGGTGGACAGCACTACTTACAGACAGTTGATTGGCAGCTTGATTTATTTAACAACCACTCGTCCTGATCTATCTTATGCAGTCAGTATTCTTTCACGTTTTATGCAGGAACCACTAGACAGCCACTGGAATGCAGCCAAAAGAGTTCTTCGATATATCCAAGGAACAAAAGATTTTGGTCTTCTTTACAAAAAGACTAAAATTTTTGTACTTGGTGGATTTTCAGATGCCGACTTTGCTGGCAGTATTGATGACAGGGCATCAACCTCAGGTTACTTAATGAACATGGGGTCAGCTGCAGTTTCCTGGAGTTGCAAGAAGCAAAGTACAGTGGCCACTTCTTCAGCAGAAGCAGAGTATATTTCAGCATGGGAAGCAACATGTGAGATTGTTTGGTTACGTCGAGTTTTACAGGACTTGGGGATTCCTCCAGCAGAAGCTACTTCATTATTCATCGACAATCAATCAGCAATAAAGCTTGCCAAGAATCTAGTTTTTCATTCAAAGACAAAGCATGTGGACACCAAGTATCATCATATCAGATCACTCATTGCAAAGGACGTCATCAAGCCAGTGTATTGTCCTTCAGAAGATCAGACCTCCGACATTTTCACGAAACCTCTTGGCAGAATAAAATTTACTAAGTTCAGGGATGAACTTGGTATCTGTTGTAATGTATCTTTGGATCATGGGGGGGAATGTTAGATGATCCAAAAATAAAATATTATCATAGGTTATAAAGTTGGAATAAAATAATTATTAATTTAAGATATTAAATTAATAATTATTATTCTAGAATATTTAATTATTTAATGGAGACATTTAGAATTAGCATATTGTTGTAACAAGATATGACTCTCCAAATGTGTCGTATCTTAGGTTTTTTGTTAGCTAGTTATTTGGAATAGCATTTAATGTAAGTGGACACTTGTTATTTAATACGTGATCCATAATTAGTGGTAGTTAGGACATTGAGCATATAAATAGCTCATTGCAAGAGTGTTTTTGTTGTTCGGGTGTAAACTCTTGCATAATTCCAAATGTAATTGTTTTTCTGATTAATAAGATTACGTGTCTGAGGACATGCATTAAAGAAAAACCTCAATAATCTCCAAATTTGAGATTCCTCTCCTCCCACCTACAACTCTAAATTCCTATTACAGAAGTGCTTTTAGAATTCCAGAATTGCAGAGGAGAGAAGCCTCTATTACATTTTGCAATCTGCTATTTATAATATTTACAAAAAGATTTATTCATAAGAAAGTTTGTTTCAAGAGTGATTTTTCTCAATCAATTTTAATTGGTTCAAAAAAAATATTATTCAATTGTTGGAGCCTTCTTATTGATTGGGAGCTTCTTCTTCTCATCTCTTCAACTATTTTCCTGAAAAAACAAATCAAGAACAAAATTAGAATACAAAAATAAAATCAAAATGTCAAATCTAGAAATTAAAATAAATCCAATTAAAAATTGATTAAATAATTAATTGAAAATGAAATCTAAGCTTTCTATTGATGTCTGTGATGATCTAATTGGTCAAGGATATCATTGACGAATGGATCTGCTCTTATAAGAAGTTGTGGGCAAATGAAAAATGCAGAAAATAAAACTCAGAAAATGATTTTGTTTAAAATTCGGAGCTTGATCTTCTGCTGAATTTTAGACCCAATAAATGATCAAATCTAGAAATGAAACAACTTCAAAAATGTTCTCCGTCATTTTATCTATCTAATGAGTCGTCACAGGCCTTATTTGGCCAAGTAAAACTCCATTTATGAGCTTCCAAAGTTGATATATTAAAATTGCAAGAAATCTTAAATTTTTTGTTGCTTGGGCTAAAAATCAGAATTTTTAAATTAAATTCCAATCTTAAGTTAGATTATGATTATTAATTTATTAATGCTAATTAATTCAATTATGCTATTAATTTTAATTTATTATAAACAGAAATGAATTAATAAAAATAAATGATTTAAAATTTATTTAAAATATAAATATATTATATTAATATTATAATTTATTTATATTAAAATTATAATAAAATATTATAATTAAAATATAAAAATTATAATAAAAATATAATATTTATTATATATTAAATAATTAAAAACCAAACATCCACGCACGTGAGAGAGGGAGAGGAGGACTTGGAGAGAGAGAGAGGTGAGTAAGAATATGGAGGGATAAGGAGTGTTAATGAAGGATGGAGTTAGGTGGAGGAATAAGTGGAGGGTGAGGTGAGTGTGACGTGAGGGAGTGAGGTAGAGGGTGAGTGAGGTGAGGGTGAGGTGAGAGTGATATCACGGGAGTCATAAGGAGAATAGCAAAACTTTGCATAAAACTTAAAAGCCCATCGTATAACCAAAATCGCACAACTTTTTAAATGACGAGTTTTAAGATTTTAGTACATTTGCAATGTGCGATATGTGATATCGCAATCGCAAAGTTTTTTGGAAGGATGTGAAGGGGTGTGAAGTGGGGCCCACGTGGGATTAATCATCCTATAATTTAGACAATAGCCACTTTGCAATTTTGGAATTTTGGGTTTGGAAATTTGTTTTAAAATAACAAGTTGAAGTAAATTACCAAGATCCCGAAACGTGTTTTAGTTCATTATGCAATTTAGTTGAGTCATTTTGAAGGATCATTAGTGAAAAATGAAACAAATAGTCAAAAAGAACTAAAAAATAATATTTACAATGAATGATTATTTTAACTACGAGAATTAAAATATTGGTACATTTATACATTTTTAACCCAAGCAAGAAAATAATTAAAACTTCAAAGGAGTGTCATTTACAAACCATTTGACCAAATGAAGTGAAACAAGTATGGTTGGAAAGTTTATAAAAAATCAGATTCAATGAAACAGTCAAAATAGAAATCCGATAAAAATGAAAAAATTACAAAATTACAAAATAATTAACTTAATCAAAATCCTAAAAGGTGTTTAGCCAAAAATTTTGTAGAAAGGGTCCCCATTATTTGAAGTACATAAGTCAAAAATGGGGGGGTTGTGTTTTACCACAACACATTCATGATGGTATAAAACGACTTGGTGGTGATCCTAATAAGATCAATCCTTCCGTACTCGTGGACCTTGTTGTTGATCACTCAGTACAGTTTGATGTAGTTAGATCTAAAAATGCATTGCTTGCAAACATGGAGCTTGAATTTAATCACAACAGGGAAAGGTTTGCTTTCTTCAAGTGGGGCTCATGTGCTTTTGAGAACAGGCTCGTTGTTCCTCCTAGTTCTGGTATTATACACCAGGTAAACTTGGAAGATCTGGGAAGGGTGGTATTCAATACCAATGGTCTACTTTACCCGAATAATGTTGTTGGAACTGATTCCCACACAACTACGATAGATGGATTACGTGTTGTTGGCTGGGGAGTTTGAGGAATTGAAGAAGAAGGTGCTATGCTTGGCCAACTAATGAGTATGGTTCTTCATGGTGTTGTTGGTTTCAAATTAACTAGAACTTTGAGAAATGGAGTGGAAACCATAAACTTGGTTCTAACGGTGACTCAAATTTTATGAAAGCATGGTGTGGTCAGTAAATTTGTTGAGTTCTATGGTGATTGTATGGGTGAATTATCATAAAATATAAGTGTCCTCAGACACGTAATTTTATTGATATTGGAAAAGAAATTACATAAAAAGTTGCAGGAGTTTACAAACGTAAACTTCCATTAGTTTGCAATTAGGAGACTAAGCTATTTATAAGCTATATGTCCTAACTTAATTTAGTTATGGATCACTTGAAAAAACAACAAGTTTCCATTTACAATAAATGATATTCTATCCAATCTACTAACTTTATTCATATTTTAGAGCCTAAGATACGACTCTATTCTAGTGTCCTATATTTGCTAACAATATTCTATTTCTAAGTGTCTCTAATATTTATTAAATATTATAATTTAATAAATATTTTTATCCTAACTTTACATCATTATATTTGGATCATCTAACGTTCCCCCCTATGATCCAAAGATACATTACAACATATACCAAGTTCATCTCTGAACTTAGTAAATTTTACTCTGCCAAGAGGTTTGGTGAAGATATCGGAGGTCTGATCTTCTGAAGGACAATAAATCAGCTTGATGACATCCTTTGCAATGAGTGATTTGATATGATGATACTTGGTGTCCACATACTTTGTCTTTGAATGAAAAATTGGATTATTGGCAAGCTTTATTGTTGACTGGTTGTCGATGAATAACGAAGTAGCTTCTGTTGGAGAAATTCCCAAGTCCTGTAAAACTCTACGCAACCAAACAATCTCACATGCTGCTTCCCATGCTGAAATGTACTCTGCTTCTGCTGAAGAAGTGGCCATTGTAGCTTGCTTCTTGCAACTCCAGGAAACTGCAGCTGACCTCATGTTCACTAAATAACCTGAGGTTGATACCCTATCATCAATACTGCCAGCAAAGTCGGCATCTAAAAATCCACCAAGTACAAAATTTTTAGTCTTTTTGTAAAGAAGACCAAAATATTTTTTTCCTTGGATATAACGAAGAACTCTTTTAGCTGCATTCCAGTGGCTGTCTCGTGGTTCCTACATAAAGCGGGAAATAATACTGACAGCATAAGAAATATTCGGTCGAGTAGTTGTCAGATAAATCAGGCTACCAATCAACTTTCGATAAGTAGTGCTATCCACCATTTCCCCCCCTTCAAATTTTGAAAGTTTCAAGTTTTGTTCCATAGGGTTAAGAACAGGCTTCTAATCCTACATTCTAAGTCGCTGAAGAATTTATGTTGCATACTTACTCTGTGAAATGAAGCTATGATGTGGACGTTGGAATACTTCAACTCTAAGATAGTAGTGAAGTAGTCCCAAATCTGTCATCTTAAAACCTGCATGTAACTCCTGTTTCACCTGTGCAATGTGATCATCATTGTTTCCAGTGATAATCAAATCATCTACATACATAACCAGAATCACCAGATTTTTACCTTGTTGGCGTACACACAAGGTTCATCAGATTCACTTCGTTGAAAACCAACTTTTCAAAGGTATTCATCCATTTAAGCATACCAAGCTTGGGATGCTTGTTTTAACCCATATAAATCCTTTATCAGTTTGCAGACTTTATGTTCCTGTCCTTCAATTTCAAAACCTGGTGGTTGTGTCATGTACACTTCTTCCTGTAAATCACTGTTGAGGAAAGCACTTTTTACATCGATTTGATGAAATTTCCATCCTTGTTGAGCTGCTAAGGCAAGTGTGAGTCAGATGGTGTTCCATTTAGCTGTAGGGGAAAATGTTTCCTCATAATCTATCCCTTCCTACTGTGCAAAACCCAAGTTAGCAATAAGTCTTGCTTTATACTTGACAATTTCACCATTTTGCTTGTACTTAATTTGGTAAACCCATTTGCATTCGATGGGTTTAACATTCTGAGGAAAATCAACAAGTTTCCAAGTGTTATTGTCTTGAACTACCTGATATTCATCAACCATAGCCCGTTTCCATTCTTTATGTTTTACTGCCTCTTGATAAGTATAAGGTTCAGTAAAATCATTTGCTATCAAGGAAAAATTTCCTTCGTTTCTTTGTGATCCCCTTGTTCCTGTTTTATTCTATTATTTAGACCTTACATCTTTCAAAATTTGAACTGCCCATTTTGGCAATTGATGTTCACTGGTTTGGGATTGTGAAAAATCACCATCATTGTAAAGAGTGTTGATATAAACTGATGTTTGTTGATCAACCGCAGGTTCCAGGGGTGGAGAGTCATTGTCAGAAGAATTGTTCCTGCCAAGAGAGTTGGATACCACATTAATTCATGCATCTGAGGAATTTTCAATCTGTATGTACATTTCATTATTAACTAAAGCCTTTATAAGAGCTAATGCCTTGGCATTTTTTACTTCCCATTTTATAAGTGAAGCTGCATCTGTTGGTTTATTAAGCTTAATTTTTCCATCGCATATGTCATGTCACAATTCATTATAAATGAGAGTGCTTTCAATTAGACTTTTCCATGTCTTATAAGATTTCACCCCATCTAGCTTATCAGATTCAAAGAACAGATTAATTAACTTTGACATGATAGTGTTGAAGCAATGCGCTAGAAGAATCAAGCACAAGAAGAAAATGAGAAACTCGTCACACGAAACACGCCACGCAAAGAAAAAATGATCTATCGGGGCTTGGCCTTGACCCTCCTATAGTCATTGAAAAAGGAGAAAAATGACTGAGCTTTGTACTTGGCTCTAATCATTTTCTCGTTGAGTGTTTACAATGAAATCTTTGCAAATTTTACCACTTGACAATTCCCGTGATAATTACTTCTTAAAAAATTTACCCCCCCTCAAAGTAAAAGGTCCTTTGAGTTACAAATAATAACCCTTATTTCTCCAAGAAAAAATTACACTTATTTCTCCAAAAACAATGACAACATATTCACTTCACCTTATTTCTCCAAAAAATGCAAAATACCCTTTTGACACCTTCTTACAATACGTTATGCCATAACTTTTTTTTAAAGTGCATACGTTTCAAAATTTCCACACCAAGTCTATCATATGCTACCACAATTATTTATGGATAGATACTGGCTTACAATTTTTTTCAAGCATTAATTATAAAAAGTGCCCACTTAAATGTTGAAAAAAAAAACTTAATCTTATACTCATGAAAATGAACCACCGGGAACACAAATTGAGAGAATCAACCATGAAGAACTCTCAATGAATCTAATTTTCCACTGAAGTAACTCGATGAAACCATGGATAGTTCCGGGCACCCTTTCCACTCCTCCCGTGGTAGTTTTGGATCGTTGGATCTACGGCTACGGGTGTCTCTAGGTCCTGGGAAGCTGACATTGATTCCTCGTGTGAGGAATGTTGATAATGAGGAAGACATCGCCGCATCTGTGGATTTGGCCGTAGAGAAGTACGGTCAACTGGATATCATCTTTAACAATGCCGGAATACTAGCTCCAGGTAAAAGCGTACCAGAGTATGACCTTCGAATTCGTTGCTCTCCTCTGATCCAAAATTTATCTCTGCAATTGATACGAATCAAGATACTACCGCCGTTTCCAAAAACATCAATAGTAATGTAGCCGAGGCTAAGACATGAATCAAGTGATTGGAAATGATTTTTTGTCTCAATCTCTTCTGCCAGCAAGACGAAAACGCTAAAGCCACAAATCGTTCAAGATTGATTTTAGTTCAATTGGTTCAACTCTGGATTATACTAGATTGTATCTGAGATGGGTGAAGGCGGAGAATAAGAATATTTGAATCTGGTCTGAGAAGAGGCAGAAATTAAGAATATTAATATTGAAGGATAACAATGAGCTGATGGGATCCGTAACAGCAGGCCGTTATGTGATTTAATATGTGAAAGGGAGGCTCACTAAAACTTACATGCAGGCTGTTATTGGAAGGGAGGCTCACTGAAACTTTTAAAAATAAGGATGTCGTTGATAAGTAGGGGATTGCTGATCAATTCATCCTTTAGAAGAAACAGTAAAAAGGGGCAGAATCGAAAATTCTAAAGAAATTTAAGAAGCTCACATAAAATCACAGATTAGATACTCATAAAACAAAAATCAAATTTATTTTCCTTAAATGCTAAATAGATTGCATACCAATTAACTTGTTTGGTAGAATTTTCCAAAAGCCTGCATAGCTTAGATCTCCACCTTCATGTCATCTGCATTACTGGTGGCTCTGATACCACATTAATACATAAGTGTCCTCAGACACGTAATTTTATTGATATCGGAAAAGAAATTACATAAAAAGTTGCAAGAGTTTACAAACGTAAACTTCCACTAATTTGCAATTAAGAGACTAACCTATTTATAAGCTATATGTCCTAACTTAATTTAGTTATGGATCACTTGAAAAAACAACAAGTGTCCATTTACAATAAATTATCTTCTATCCAATCTACTAACTTTATTCCTATTTTAGAGCCTAAGATACGACTCTATTCTAGAGTCCTATCTTTGCTAACAAAATTCTATTTCTAAGTGTCTTTAATATTTATTAAATATTCTAATTTAATAAATATTTTTATCCTAACTTTACATTATTATATTTGGATCATCTAACATATCACTTACCGATTAAAGAACTGTTGCAAACACGTCTCCAGAGTATGGGGCAACCATGGGATTTTCCCTTGTAGATCATTGTTGAATTTGGGTACCAGAGGACAAGTGGTTCCCTAAGGCTTTGATCTTTGGCCTAGGGAAAAGTGTCCAAATGTATTTAACATTTTCTCCTAAAGTGACTTTATAAGTGGTAAAGTCAAATCTAATTTGTAAAAGTGACTTTATAAGTGATAAAGTTATTAATTCTAATTTTAAAGTGACTTTAATAAATTCAATGTGAAATTAGAAAGTAAAAAGTGACTTTGGAAATAAATGACTAAGAGGGTCTTTATGAAAGTGGGTGAATTAAAAAATAGAAAGTGAGATTTAAATGCACATTTAATCTCAATCCTACATTTGAACCCATCTCATCCATTGGATTTAGGGATTCCCCAAAAGTCACTTAGGGTTAGGTTAAACGAGGAAAAGAGGGAAAAGATCATTCATTCTTTCATGACCAAATTGAGAGAGGAGGAGAGAAAGAAAATGAGACATTTCTGAGAAATGAGAAGAAAGAGGGCAATAGAAAGGAGATTCAACAAATCCGTACAGCAAGCAGCAGCATGAAGTTCGAGGCAAGTGGCACGAATTCGAGAGTGGAAAAAACAACATTTATTGCAGCACATTTTTCGAGGTACGTATAGTAGGGAGAGAGAGTTGTTTCTTTTGGAATCTATACAGTAACAAACAACACATAAAACGAGGTCTGTACAGCAACCGTATAGCACGAAAATTGAGGCAGCAAGTCGCACAGTTTTCAAGGGAGGTCGTACAGTTGTTCCGGCACTATTTTTTGTGTTGTCCATACAGCATTTCAGACTGTACTTTCTGCTAATATTTTTCTATTTGTATTTGGCACAAAAATCGAGGCAGATTTTATGCACGGTTTTCGAGATAAGTAAAATTTTGGTTGCTGATATTTTTACTATATTTTCTATCTCACTGTAAAAGCAATATTCATAAATAAAGAGAAGCTTTTGAACTGGTTTTCCCCAAGAGTTTTGGGGGTTTTTCCAAGGTCATATTGACCAAAAATTAGTGTGTCATTTTCTTTGTGTGTGGTTGATATATTTTCTAAGTTTTTATTTCTGCATTTTCCAACACTTTGAAATTTCCAGAATTTGTGTTTTCAGAAAATATTTATTATTTCCATCTTGTTGAATGTATGGTTATGGGAATGGGCATTTAAATACATGGGAGTAATAAGGAGAAATGGATAACCGGGGTTGGGTCAAAATTTCTACATGGTATCAGAGGTTGGTTGGCTGAAAAGTGCAGTTTGGGGCAGTAAGGGAAAAATTACAGCAAGCTTATTTTACACACAGAAAACTGACCCTTTACCACAATAGTGAAATTTTCAGTTTATTAGGATAGAAAACATGTCTTTGGGCTTGAGGGTGGAGGATAGGTTGGATGGGAATATAAACTACAATACATGGAAGGATAGAATGTAGAGCATCTTCGAGGAGGCAGAAGTCTGGGGTATAATGGTGCATACCCAACAACACCCTATGAATGTGCCTACTGATGTTGTTCAATTGGCAGATTTTAATAAGAAGAATAACAAGGGTAAGGAACTGATCCTGGATGGTATTAAAGACCATTGTATTCCTCATGTGAGAGGAAAGGGACTTGCTCATGAGATGTGGACAACCTTGACCAATCTCTACCAGAGTACCAATGAGAACATAAAAATGGTCGTAAGGGAGAAGTTGAAGGGCATTAAGATGGAAAAGACTGATAGTGTTACTGCGTACCTCACAAACATCACTAATGTGAGAGATGAGTTGGAAGCAATTGGAGAGGTCATTCCACCCACTGATTTGGTGCGGAATACAGTGAATGGCATTCCTAGTACATAGCTGAACTTTGCTGATGGGATTGTTGCACGGGAGACCCTTCCCACTTGGGAGAGGTTGTGGGATGATTGCATACATAATGAAATCAGAAAGAACCAGCTTGGGGCAGCCAAACCAGTTGAGGAGGATGAAAATGTAGCACTGTTAGCAGGAGGCAAGAAGGGCAAAGGAAAGAAGCAAGCTTCCACAAGTGGTGGTGGGGGCAAAGGCAAAGGTAAAGGTAAACATGTGAACACGCAGAAGGACTATTCCAAGGTGAAGTGTTGGAATTGTAAAAAGATGGAACACTATGCAGTTGTGTGTCCAGAGTAGAAGAAGAGGGGAAAGGACAAGACCATGGCAACATCAGCAGAGATAGAGGAATTTTCAGAGAGCTTTGACTGGGAGTTTTGGTTCATTGCTTGTGAGTCCACTATTGCAGGATCACCTGCCACAGATGTTGAGAGGGAGTGTACATTTCCCTCCACTAGCAGAGCATCTTCAGGTATGTGGTATGTTGACACTGGGGCTTCACGTCATATGACAAGAGTCCGTGAGTACTTCTCAGAGCTTTCAGAGAGTGGCACTGATATAGAGGTAGTACTCGAAGATGAAAACATTGTTAGAGAAGATGGTGTGGGGACATTGACATTTAATAGGGAACCCAAACCTCCCTTGAAAGTATCGGATGTTTTATATGTGTCGGGGATGAAAAAAGAACCATATATCTGTCTCAGCATTAGAGGATAGAGGGTATGAGGTATTTTTAAGGAGAGGACAGGTGCTTATATATCCTAGGCGCGCTCTAGATGATTCAGCTAGAGTGATTAGTGTACGCCATGCCAAGGTGTACAAGTTTTCATTTTAGCCCCTTTTGGCATTGAGCAGTAGTACCGGAAGCAGAGCTAGCAGTTCAGAACTATGCGAGATTTGGCACTGTAGGATGGGGCACATGTATCATGGGGCCTTGAGGGCATTGCGGGAGATCACTACAGGTGTGCCAGATTTCAGCTCTGATCACCTAGATACATGCAGAGGATGTGCAATGGGGAAGTTTGCCAAACCCCCTTTTCCCGACAGTCACAGCAGATCGACTAGGATTCTTGATTTGATTCATACCAATGTGAGTGGTCAGATGTTTCAAGTTTCCTTGAGTGGATATGAGTATTATGTTTTATTCATTGATGATCACTCCAAGAAGACCTGGATTTATTTCTTAAAGACCAAGAGTGAGGTCTTCAAGCTTTCAAATGATTGGGAGTTCATATCTCTTGTGGAGACTCGAGACAAGTAGACAAGGTCCTCGGGTCGGAAAATGGAGGGGAGTACATTCTTGGTAGGTTTGTTGATTGTTGTGCCGAGCGGGCATCGGGAGGGGAGTTCATAGTTCCTTACAACCCAGAGAATGGGGTTGTGGAGAGGAGGAATAGATTTGTCGTTGGGGATGCCAAAGCCATGCTACATGATGAGGGTTACCATTGTTTTTTGTAGGCGGGGGCACTAACGGCTCTTCTTTATGTATTTGCGGAATAGGAGTCCACATCATGCCTTGGGGCATGTGAGTCGAAGGAGGCGTTTTACGGGAAGAAGCACGATTTTGGTCATTTCATATCTTTGAGTGTATTGCATACTCCTATGTACCCAAGGAGAAGAGGACCAAGATAGAGCCCACTACAGAGAAGGGTATCTTTGTGGGCTATAGTGAGACCTCGAAAGCCTTTTGGATTTATATTCCTACACAGAAGAGAGTTGTTGTCAGGTGGGATGTGAAGTTTGAGGAGGACAGGGCTTTTAGGAGGTCGCGGGAGTTAGAGTATCTGGATCGGCCAGATCCTCAGGAGCAGCTGAGTCAGTCACAGGGATCTAGTGGGCAGGGGTCATGAGTTACATCGATTATGGTGTCAGGTCCATTAGTGAGCAGTGGCTCGAAGATTCAAAGGGGTGGTGCTTAATGACGGCATACGGCTTGATCCTTGACGATTCAGAGTGAGTAGTCCGCGATGGGCCAGTTCTGATATGACATCTACGGTGCACAAGTTGGTGGGAGGATAGAGGCAGGACATTCGGGGAGTTCGGGCTTGATGAGGATGAGTAGTTTCACTCTCTGGTGGGAGGAAGTGTGCTCCGGAAGAGGAAGCCCAAGTGCTCAGATACCTTGAGAGAGGCCACATGTTTGTTCTTTGAGCCAAGAGACTAGTCGGAGAGAAGGCCACTGGCGATTATGCTTAGCATATGGAAATAGCGACATCAATTACAAATACGATGTATTTATGAGGAGGTGTTAGAGCTGGGTTATATTTCTTGCAGACAAGAAGGATCTCCCTAGTATCACAAGGATAGCTAGAAACAAACAGGACAAATGTAAACTACTTTCTCTAGATTATGTATGATTTAAAATTTTCTATGATGAAGAAAGGACCTACCTGTGATCCAATGCTAGTTTTATTCTTCTTTCTGTCGCTCCAAAGAAGTCACCTCTTAAGACCTACAATCAAAGACATGGAAGAGAATCAAAAGCACCTGCACAATATACTAATTCATAAATCATAAATCTATCTTAATGATCAAGGAATTTAAGAAATAAGTCATTCAAGTAAATACATAAACAACTTAGTGAGAGAATAGGATCCACTTGTATTATCTTTTAAATAAAAGAAAAAACCTTACAACTGCGTTCGCCTTGATGCTGTACAGGGCCTTCCAGGGTCCGGAACAAGCGTTTTCCTTCGGTCTGACAAGCCCTTCCACTCTTTGAACCAGCCTAGATACGAGTATGTAATCGTTCTCACATGGATAATGGCTAGCAAAAAGAGTATGTTTCTTTAGCAATTTCTCTTCTCTAATGTAATATGAAGTACAAAGCAAGTACTTTTTTACATATCAGTAGCTACCAAGTACAAAGCAAGTACTAAGTGTGTACAATCTCCAATCTTCAATCTCAGTAAGTACCCTTGAGACTGAACCATGGCCTCAATTTATAGTAGAAGGGAAGTGGTTACAGCTCCAAAATGGAAGGGATAAAGTCCTCTTATCAAGGGATTAAGTTCCAAAGACCAAGGAATAGGCTTCTTTTATGAAGGGATGAATGTTCATGAATGGAGGGAGTTGAGCTTCGACTGGATAACGCCTTCTAGAAGCTTTCAGCGAGGAGAATATTCGACTAGCTGGGCTTCTAGAACTTACTTTCGCCTTCAATTTACCTTTTACAGGGGTCCGCACCTTTAATGAAGAAAACGTGCAGTCAGCTCCGCAGTTTATAGAGCAAAAGGGTGTGGTGTCGCAGGTAAGGATAAGGAAAAGTGCGGTACAAGTGTTTTTATGATTTTTACAAGCTTTTCTCCAAATTCAAGACTTGTTTTAGGAACTTTAGGGTTGTAGACTTCTAAGGGAGCATTATATAGGTATTGATGAACCCATATAGACAGTAAAATGTCATGGTGACAAAATAATATGTAACAGATTGCCCCCTAAAGCGCGAAGTCTGAGATAATTCGAAGAGTAAAGTGCTTTATCATTCCGAGGATTGGCTTGTGGACACACCGGTTGAGACCTGTAAAAACATTCAATGCACACACACACACACACACACACACACTCATATATATATCATCGCTGAGGTAGACATTCCCATGCTGAGATCAAAACTAACTAAAATGTTCTAATATAGAAATGATTCTAATATTACATCAATAGTAGACACATTATGGACGCAACCATCTGTCATGAATAGTCTACTGCATAATGAATAATAAAACTCCTCGCAGCCTGGATGGTGGAAACTAGATCCAGGGTCTTGATTTCCGCTACCCGAACTAGTATGATTCTATCCATGCGATTGATTGTGTCGAAGTCGAACATGGTAGAAACCACTTGATTACCAGTCAATGATGTGAACTGTTAACAAGTGTGAGAGAAACCACCAATAATGAAAATGGCTCTCAAAGTACTCAGTACAATCCATGAAGTGTGAATAAATGATTTCAAGTCGAACACTTCATAGAATCATTTGATCGGAGGTCAATGATGTAACCTGTCGCCGAAGGCAAGAAATCTGCCATTAGGGCATGCAGATTCCAAGGTACTGAAGGATTCTAGATCAAATTCCTAGATGATATGTTGTTGTCGATATAAAGTGACCCTTCGTAGGAAAGTCCACGACACGAAACCATTAGATCAAGTTTTGTAGAAATATTTTGCAAGGACTGACTCAGGGATGGTCAACGCAAATGGAGACATATGTTTGCAGATGAATGGTTTGTTTGAACTGTCCTCTTGAACACATAACGACACTACAGATGGTTTGGTAACAATTGACCTAAAGCTAATACCCAGAAACCGGCTGAAGACTTTCAATGTGGTTTGATTAACTAATAGGCAAAGGATTTTCCCAACCCAGGTAGAAGTGTGACAAAAAGTGTCGTGTTCAAGAGTGGTATACTTCTTTTAATCAAAGTTTAACAACTGGATCCATTTTCTCTCTTTTCCCCCCACCATTTATGGCAAGTACCTCTTTATTTTTGACAAGCTCGAGGAGGATAGCATTTGCTTGTTATATAAGCTCATCCTTTGGATGAGTCCAACTTAGTTTAAAATCGAACTCTAAGAAGGAGTGGTTTGTTCCTGTTTGTAATTTACAGGTCCTTTACTGTTAAATTTTAACGAGTCCAGTATAGGAGAAACTCGGTGTTTTTCAATTTTAGGGAGTCAAAAGAAAAACTTAAGAAAACTCTGTGGGTGTACTTTTTCATAAATTTAGTCTCTCAAGTCCGAAAATGGATAAAATAATACAGGAGAGAACTCTATTGACCATGATTAGTCAACGTATACCTTTTTTGTAAATAGTCCATTTTAGTCCAGAAAAGGGGTAAACTTATATTGAAAGGACGACTGTTCATTTCCCTTAACGACTTCGAATAGTCAAGTACTCGACAATCTTTTCATGTTTAGAGAGTCTAAAAAGGGCTTAAAAGAGAACCTGGTTTCACTTGTAATTTTCAAGAGTCCGAAAAAGCATAAAATTTTTATAGTCTTGTTTCGCTTTTCATAAGTTTTAACAAGTTCGAAAATGGGATAAAAATGTACTCATAGCTTTCGCTTTTTCATAAGTTTTAAACGAGTCTGAAAGGGACATCAAATGCATGGTTTTTTCTTTTTTGTAAGTTTTAACGAGTTCAAAAAAGGGATAAAAATGTACTCATGGTTTTTGCTTTTTTGTAAGTTTTAACGAGTTCGAAAAAGTGATAAAAATTGTACTCATATGGCTAATTTTAAATTTAATTTACGAGCAGGAAAAGACGGAAAGAACTTGGCATTTTCATGTGTTTTATGAGAATGAAAGATAGCAAAATAATCTTAGGATTTTCATGAGTTTAAACAAGTCTTGAAAATAATAACCGAAATCGACTCAAGATAAGTTTCATTTTTATACAAGCTTGAAACGTAGGAAAACTATGCTTGAAAAGGGTTTGTTTCATTTTTACACAAGCTTGAAAATAGGAAAACTATGCTTGAGATTGGATTGAATGCCCCCCAAGCGTAACTTGCTAGAGCGCATGCCCCCCAAGCTTCATTTCATTCAACTAAGTAGACTACTAGTTACTAATAGGTGGATGTAATGAAGGTTTATTTACGAGATCAGATGAAAGACTCGACTTGAATAGGAGAGGATTTGTTTCATTTTTTAACGAGGTTGACACAGGAAAAGAACCATCCTCATGGTGACCTGTTTCATTTTTTAACGAGTTTGACACAGTAAAAGGAACTATCCTCATGGAATTTATCAATCTACTTCTACAATTATACCTACATAACCTATTGATTCATTTTTTAAGTTGGACACAAAGAAAAGAACCTGCCCTCATGGGTCCGTTTCATTTTTTAACGAGGTTGACACAGTAAAAGGAACTCTCCTCATCGGAACTTGTTTCATTTTTAACGAGCTCGAGATAAGAAAAGAACTATGCTCACGATGAACTGATTCATTTTTTAACGAAGTTGACACAGGAAAAGAAACTCTTCGCATACCTGATTCATTTTTTAATGAGGTTGACTCAGTAACAGGAACTATCCTCATTTCCTGATTCATTTTTTAATGAGGTTGACAAAGTAAAAGGAACTTTTCTCTTGACCCACTAATTCATTTTTTAACAAGGTTGACACAGTAAAAGGAAATTTCCTCTTGACCCACTGATTCATTTTTTAATGAGGTTTACACAGTAAAAGGAACTTTCCTCTTGACCCACTAATTCATTTTTTAATGAGGTTGAAACAGTAAAAGGAACTTTCCTCTTGACCCACTGATTCATTTTTTAACGAGGCTGACACAGTAAAAGGAACTTTCCTCTTGGTGACCTTGTCATGGCTTCCAACTGAAATAAAGACATGTCAAGGGACACTGGAAGAACAATTCTCTAGAAGGAACACATGTCAAGGGACTCAAAAGGGATAGGAACATCACATTCAAATAATCCCATAGAGTTTTCCATATCAATTACCGGATCTAAGTCAAATGAAGTCGAGCAAATAGTGAAAGGCTCGCTTGCATCGGTAATTGAAAACATGGGACTGGTTGCCACATAATTAACCCATGGCGGGGTAGATACCACTTCTGTATAAGGGACATTTAGTCAAATTATTGGTAGTCGAATCAAGACTAACGAATGAAAGCTGGTCTACAGTCACAATGTTTCCATTGTGAGGGAAAGACATCACGTGAAAGAGTGTCGATATGACAGCTTTCATTGCATAGACATAGTCTTGCCCAAGGAGTAAATTGAAATCCAATGGGCCTCAAACTACCATAAGATCCATACAGATAGTTTTACCTTCCAAGGTAATAGGAAACTTAGGAAGGATCCCTAAAGGTTCAATAATGGTTCTGTTAAAAGATGATAGATTCTGTGTAACAGGCATAAGATGAGGGGGACCCAAAGCTTGCCAAGCAGTTGAACATAAACTACTAACAGAATCACCTTCATCTACATGTGTGCGGCATAAATTCTTACCACAAAAAATCAAAATGGTTTGGAAAGGGATGGAGGAAGGAAGACGAGGTTTTGTCAGTCTATTCCAATCAAAGGAAAAGACCTCAGTACTTGGAGGGGGTTCAATAGGAAAAGGTGAAATTCCCCCTGGCGTAGAAGAATATGATGTAACAAGAAGAACCTGAGTGGTATGAAGTTCACTCTCCACAGGGAGAATGGGTCGACTGAATGTAAAATTGAATCGACCACTTGATCAACTAATGGATCATCAACCTGAGTGATATCAGTTTCACTCTTTGATGGAAGAGTTGGATTGAGTGTACTTGGTATTAGATCAATCACTTAGTCAGTTGACGGTAGTTTGGGAGAAATTTTACGGTAACCTGTTCGAATTTTTTGCTGTGGAATAGTAAGGTTTTCCAACAATTTTGAGGCTTCATCCATGTGAGGGAAAATTTGAGTTTGATGACTCTGTTTGCATAACTTAAAAGGAAACCTAACTTTACCCTTTTTCCCAGGAACCTGACAATCACTGGTTGATTGATCAATGGTAAGTTGATGAGAATGCTCAGACCATACTTCCAATAGCTTTGGAGTACTAGGAAAATTGATAAGGAAGTGGTCACCCTTACAAAGCTTGCAAGGAAATTTGGGTTTACGATGCATGCTGGAGGTTTCCTCAACACTACTAACACTTACAGCCATGGTTGGTTGGTTGAATTCTTTCTTAGCTTGCTTCTTCTTCTTCTTCCCTTTATTCTTCTTCTTAGCCACCTAATTACTATCGTCAAGGCTTTTACCAAGCGAAGAGGAAGAAAGGGAGGAAGAAATATTGGGCAAAGAAGGTAAAGGGTCTACATGAGGTTGGTGATGTTGAGATGGTGAACTTTGTTGAGGTGAAGCATATGGTTGAGGTGGATAAATTGGAGTGTTTGGGGCCAACGAAGTTGAAAATAACCATATCGGTAAACCTATTGTAAATCTAGGTAATGACAATGTAGCCATATAAGGAGGACCAAAATTTCCAAAGCAAGGAAAATTACTAGGATTCTCGTTAAGAGGGGTTCCTTGGTTGGTAAATTACGGAACAATTGGCATTAGATTCAACTTCAGTGAATTTTATTAACAATTTAAAACTAAAATTAACAATTAAAAATTCACAACTAAAAATTAAAATTCACAATCCACACCTAAGGTCTCTAAAAAGTAAAACAAACAAATGAACACACGCTAACAAATCTAGGAGTGAAACCACACACAAATAGTAGATTCCCGCACTAAAAAACACTAGTTGGTGATGAAATCCAACATAGTATAATTTCAATGCAGAAATGACAGTTGGAGCAGTTACCCCAACAACCTTCTTAATGAAACAGATCGGTGCAAGTTTCTCCACTTAAACCATCACGAGTGAAGAGAACCCTCTGGAGAGTCTAAGTGAGTCTAGTCGACGTCTACTCCAAGTACAGTGGGACCTTCCCTACACCGTCACCTTGGGAAAGAATCCTAAATTATATAGCCACTAAGGTCACTAATGGGAAAAAATATACCTGGGGGAATAGTCTACTATCCGATATACACGCAAGGGAAAATTATCAAGCTCAATCCCCTTGAAGGCTCCTTGACATAATCGAAGGTTTACCGACAAGTGACCCTAAGCTCCTCAACAATGGTCTATCTGAGGTTTACCATTTTTAATACATGCACATATTCTATCATTCCCAATGAGATAGGTATGATTACCTCATTGGTTCAGATATGATCTCGTGCTTGACTCCCTTAGGAGGAGCTTCCCAGAGCATACATGCAACAACTGGAATTTTTCCTACCAGAAGATGCTACTTTTTGTTTAGTTGCTTTGGAAAGTTAACTACAACCTATTCCAAAGCACTAATCTTGAGCTATAATGGTGGAAAGAGCCCTAAAAATGTAAAAATCACTAGATAAATTTTACTAAGCGCTATGTTATTTGGGTTGTTATTACTCAAAGGGTAAAAGGATATGAAACCAATGGTGTTATTACCCAACCCAAAACTGAATGAAATCGAATATGATAATGTAATATTTTCAATTTGATGAATCCTAACTAAAGTAAGGAGAGAGATTCCATTCACTTCCAACAATGCAAAAATTGATCAATAAGAGAAAATATAAAAGATTCTCTAATGCACTAATTTCATCAAGAAAAACTAATGCTAATCAATTCCAATTTTTTTATTTTTATGTTTTTAAAACAAGAATAAAAACATGTAAATTCAAATCAAAGAAACTGATATAAATCTATGATTGATTTTTCAGAATGTAAACTATGTAGTTGTAATTTATGTACAATTCACTTGAAAAGTATGCAAATGTAATATATGCACATTTTTCATTCATGTTCTGAAAATGAGAATTCTAATAATGCAAATGTAATCTATGCAAGAGAATTCTCAAACACAAGATGTTTCTAATGTAATCTAAAGAACCAATCAAGTGTAAGTAAAGAAAATTGGGTGAGATTTCCAAAGATAAAAAAGAAAAACACTTAAAGGGGATTAACACTTAGACACAATTTAGGCACCCCCCCCCCCCCGGGCGAATGAGGGGGAATTTTTTTTGCAAAAACAAAAGCAAAAAGATGAAAAATTGTTAAGAGACTAAGAAAAACCTCGAAGTAATGACCAAAGGAAATAAAATTAAGAATTTCTCAAAAATAATATTCAAAACACCCAATTAACTTAACGGAGATCGATGAGATTGTAAGAGTTGCTGAAAGAAATTCACACAAGGCTTTTGACAGTCAAAACAAGTTTGGGAAAATACAGAGAATCATGTAATCTAGTTCTAGAAAAGAGAATTTTTAGTTTTCAAAAATTTTCCTTAAGTCTGCAGGTTTTAATACAAAAAGGTGTGGTACCGCACTGTTTGTACATAAAAACTGTGGAGGTTACCACACTGTTTTGAAAGAAAAAGTGCGGAGGCCAGAAAACATATAGAAAAAATAAAATTCTGATCTGCTTTTTAGGGATTCTAATAGATAATTTACCCAACCCAGTGTAGACTAATCAAAATCAGAAAAACTCTTTCAAAATTCAAACTCAAAAAATAAAAAATAAAACTAAGTTCAAGAAATCCCCAACGGAGTCGCCATTTTTTTAGGCAAATAAATTTTTCTTGCAAACAAGAAATATCTCCTTAGTATCACAAGGATAGCTATAAACAAACAGGAAAAATGTAAACTACTTTCTCTAGACTATATATGATTTCGAATTTCTATGATGAAGAAAGGACCTACCTGTGATCCAATGCTAGTTGAATTCTTCTTTCTCGTCTCTCTAAGAAGTCACCTCTTAAGACCCACAAACAAAGACATGGAAAAGAATCAAAAGCACCTACAACATATACTAATTCATAAATCATAAATCTATCTTAATGATCAAGGAATTTAAGAAGTAAGTTATTCAAGTAAATACATAAACAACTTATTGAGAAAACATGATCCATTTGTATTATCTTTAAATAAAATAAGGAGACTTACAACCGCATTCACCTTGATGTCGTACAGGTCCTTCCGGGGTCCATAACAAGTGTTTTCCTTTGATCTGACAAGCCCTTCCACTCTTTGAACCAGCCTAAATACAAGTGTGTAATCGTTCTTGCATGGATAATGGCTAGCAAAAAGAGTATGTTTCTTCATCAATTCTCTTCTCTAATGTAGTATGAAGTACAAAGAAAGTAATTTTTTACATATCAGTATCTACCCTTGAGACTGAACCATTGCTTCAATTTATAGCAGAAGGGAAGTGGTTTCAGTTCCAAAAAGGAAGGCATAATTCCTCTCATAAAGGGATTAAGCTCCAAATACCAAGGGATAGGCTTCTTTAATGAAGGGATAAAGGTTCATGAATGGAGGGAGTGAAGCTTCAACCAGATAACGCCTTCTAGAAGCTTCCAGTTGGGAGAATATTCGACCAACTGGGCTTCTAGAACTTACTTTTTCTTCCATTTTACCTTTTACAGGGGTCTACAGTTTTAATACACAAAACGTGCGATAGGTACCGCAGTTTTTCTTTACAAAAGGTGCGGTACCATAGGTAATGGCTAGGAAAAGTGCGGAACTAGGGTTTTTATGATTTTTATGAGCTTTTCTTGAAATCCAATACTTGATTTAGGAAATTTAGGGTTTTAGACTTCTAAGGGAGCATTATATAGGTAATGATGAACCCATATAGACAGTAAAATATCATGGTGACAAAATAATGTGTAACAATGTGTCATTGTTGCCAAGGCATATCTTCTAGACGACCAACTCATAAATCATATGTATTCTAGTTGGGGATCCTAATCCAAAAAATGTGGGATCTAATTAGGACTTCACATTGGGGAAGCCCCCTTCCCTGTTGTCATCTTCCAGCACCTTCAACATATGGAAAATAAATCTGTGTTTGGTCATGGCAAATAACCAGGAGAATTACAGGGAAATTTTGGTTAGAGACATTTGGAATGTCCAATTGCATCTAATTATCCTTACCTAGATTTTTAAAAAAATCTCAGTCGTAGTTTTACTCTTACTTTCCAAGAAGATTATATGCAGAAAATTGGAAAAAAAAACATAAGCATCTAAAACCAAACATGACAATTATGATTAATAAGCAAGGTCGGGTGCCCCCTTGAGGTCGATATTATGGGAGCGATATGGAAGTGGGATGGCTAGATGGAAAACCTGTAGCTAAAGTCCCATGATAATACTTCACATAACATCCACCTCATCTTCCAGAAGAGAAACGCTTTGTTGCAGAGCTTAAATTATATTAAGATAATTGCACTCAGAGGCTTGCTACTAGTACATCATAACATGCAAGTTTTATATTTAAAAATTAATAGCTTCATGTTCTTTTTTTGCAATGGTTACAAATTGTGGAGGATGAAGAATCGAAATCCTATTTGGAATACATAGAAGCATTGAAATTATGGAGGAACTAGGTGAATAGGACTACCAATGTTGAATGGAAAAGGGAAAAGAACCAAGGATAACCAAAGGAGGGTGTAGTGTCCAAGAGGTTCCAACACACCAAACAACATACACAATTTGAAGTGGAAGAGAAGCTTATAAACCAAAAAAATCGTAAGAAGGAGAAAGCCACCACAAATTGAGAAATCAGAATGAGGGCAAATATAAGCCCGGAAATAAAGAATTTGTCATTGCTGGAAGAAAATATCATAGAGTAGATAATTGGAAAGTTTATCTCTAACCATGAAAGACCAAAATTCCACAGCACCTAGCTGCATTAGTGTTGCACCCACACAAGATTTTTCCAGCAAAAGGAATCCCTTAGCAAAACTTGAATCTCATCGCATAGCTTCCAAATATTCCAACGTCCATATGCCACCCTTAAAGCAAGGGAGACCCACTTAAAAGTACACAAATAATTTTTAATTCTGAGCCAAATCCACTTGTAGAATACAAATGAACATAGGCTCTCACGACATGATTTATTCTCATCGCACGATGGGCATCACGAATAAGATATCATTTCAACATAATTCCTTCTAGTACTTCGAGGTAGAGAAATCATCATGAAACAATCCAAGGTGATGCAACCATAACTATCCAGGGGATCGAGACTACAAACAATTCTATTCCATGCAGGGGAAATTAAGTTAGGCACACTTGCATGGAGAAATATACCAACTTATACCATGTTTATCTAACAAATAAAAATCATGGCGAGGTTAGGGGGATTAACATAAATCATCAAATAGATATAGTCAGGATGGGAGGGGAGGGATGAGCATGGGAGGCAGTACGAGGGCAAAAGGGGAAGGGACATAGGAAAGAGAGAAATTAGGGATATAAACATGAATTCCTTTAAGGGATAAAGACATACCCACCTATACCAATGACATTTTCCTTCCCTTCAGCCAGAAGGCAAGCTCTGTTGGCCTAAAGTTCAACGTCAGAGCTGAGATTTATGAGGATGTGGAAAAATTAAATGTTAGGGAAAGAGAGGAGGTTTCTTTTTATTCAATGATATAACAAACTTAAGGTGTTATATTTTTTAGTGTCGGTTGTCAAGTAACGAATATTTATGAAATAATCACCAAGATTGATAATGTCTCTAATGCCTTGGTCTTCGGCTAGAGATACCCTAAGAAAGAGCCCATACATTTCTGTTTGGTTATTAGATTAATGCCCAAGTCCTCATGAAAATTTATCCATAATGTTTCCTTCGGGAGGCACGCTGTAAGGAGGTAGGTTTTCAGGAGGCAATAAATTGGAGGCAGGCCGTCAAGAGACAAAAAAAGTGGAGGCAGGCTGTCAGGAGGCAAGAAATTGGTGCATAGATATGCAAATTTCTGCATGATAGTGTGTAATGATTGTTGATTGTACTGAGATCTTGATGTAAGAAGATTTGTATGAGATTATTACATGATCCATTGATATACATGATATATGATAGTTGGGGTTTTTAGCTTTAAGATTTCCTGTTAAACAACTGTGTTTTTGTGTGATTGATTTGCTTCATATGTGTTTTGCAAATTGGAGATTTAATTTCCGTAAAGAATTCAGTGGAAGGATTCTATATTTAACATAAGATTAATTTGTTAGTTCACCTTCTCACGGCTCTCCTTTGCCTCCTATGCCTACACTCATCTCTGCCATCAAACCTTAAACCTTTCATTCTGCACTTTGATCCTCACCATTGGTTCCTCACTTGGAACTTCTAAGTATTTCTTTCCTTAGTCGATGTGCTCTTCTTTCAGCTATCGTGTAATATTCCCAAATGGGGAAGCAACAATATTTGAACACAATAATGGAAATAACAATGAATAAATCAATATACCATTACCTGAGACAAATATACAGCCATATTATTAAACATAACAACAAATAATAGGCACAAGTTCTTTAGGATCAAGTCACTAAAGCAATAGAAAACAAGCCTCCAATAGGAAATATATGCTAATACATGAGAAATACTGCCATACAAGTGCCATGAGACATGATAGCGCATTTTTAGGGCATAATCTGCTACATAAAAGATGAAAAAATGTAGATCATCTATTATATATCTCAAAAGGTGTTGGGACTAGAGATCTATGCTCCCAAACACATTTCCAAGACAACCTGGGAAGGGTTTTTGGAAATACCCAAAAGTAGAAAATGTCGAAATGCATCCCTAGGGATGAATAGCAGCTTCAACTGAATAATTGGATGGATATGTCTAAAAATTATATCTAAATGAATATATCTCCTCCAATATATCCTTCAAGTGAAATTTTGATCCCAACAGTGAAGATCTCACCCTCCAAAACAAGCACTGAAACCTCCACTACAAATGCTCACTAAAATAACTAAGTCAAAGAGGGAATCTACGCTATAGATGATGGGAATAGGTTGGCCTGGTGCCAATATGTGAAATAAATCTCAAGAACCTCCCTTTCTGATCTCCCGATGAGAATAATGCTTTCTCCCCTGAAAAACTAGCTCAGAAAGTGGGTTTCTCAACCCTCCACTGCAACACCCTGCAACACAACACAAATCTAAATAGATATTGTGCTGTAACTGAAGACTAAAGCTTGGACAGAATGCTAGAGTGTGGACATGAAAGTAAAATACTCTTCCTAGAGGCTACCTCAAGGGAAGAGGTGGGATCCTCGATCAGGAACACCCGGTGCTAAACAACACACAATCTCAGCAAAATAGCTAGAGGGTGCAAGAAGTCACACATACCACAAAATCAATAATTAATCACATAACCCTCTATGGCTACCTTTCTCTCCTTATAAACAATGTGAGCCTTCTCACCTTGGGTCCCACTCATTAGGGTTTCCACTATCATGGAGACTTCCTCCCATTCACACTATGCTGACTCTTATTGATGATCCACTCCCTCCATACCAGAACTGTCGACTTGGTCAAACTTGACCTTGTCCACATGCATTAGCCCTTGTTCACACATGAGGGTGCTTTATCCAGCTATGACGATGATCCATTTTCATATTAAGATGGATTTTATTCCTAGTAAAGAGCTTTATGGGCCTCCATACCCATTTATTCATCTAACTAAATGACAAGATAAAAATTAATATTCCAATTAACTGCATGCTAATTTAGGAATATTACAGTCCTCCCCTCCCACATGTTGCTTGTCCTCAAGCAACTGTAAGGATAGAAATAAAAAGCCTCCTATCCTCTTGTAGCATCCTAAAATTATATACTCCCCCAAGGAACAAGATGTTGTCTCATCAATAAATCTCCAAGTTACTTCTCCCAAGTATGCAAGTTAGCTTTGGTGACCATCCCAAATAGCTATCATCATGAAGAAGTAAAATACCCATGGACGAAACAATGTGATCTCTAGAGGCCTTATTGAGGCATGGAATCTGAAATATATTGGGAACTATCATTCCCATGTGAAGCCTCCATCCCCAAGCTATCATCCATACAAAATGAGTCACCCTCCAACATGGCAACTCATGAAATATCTCCTCCACCTTAAGCTCCTGCAAAGTAGGTAGGCTGCATAGTTGAACATGATGGATCAAATTTTTCATCCCAAACTATCTCTCTCTCCACTTATGATAAGTGTAGAGCTGCTGCTAAATTTGGGCTGCAATAATGTTTCCTTCATGAAGCAAAAAGGCAATTGGATACTCGAAGACCCACTCTTTGGTTCTTTCCCCGATCATCCCATATAAAATTAATAGGAAATTATCCTCATATGGAATGCAAATGAGAAAATTAATGAAGGTTTCATGTAGTGCTAGAAAGTACCAACAGTTTCCCAAGTGGTCACAACACATTTTTTCTAACTGTTGTTTCAAAATATAACATGGCAAGTTGTTTCCCAACAATTTGCTAGTTGTGCATATCATCTCATCTACTAGTAAATAGTAAATGGCATGGTGTATCAACTGAGAATACAAGAAATATTACAACACTTGCCCAAAACCATAGAGGATATGGCTATCTCCATCACTAAGGTTGGTCTTGCAAAGACCATGAAGCACAAATAGAATCTTGACCTCTTGTGGAGCAATGCACTGTATGTAAATGGCAAGAGAATGAAAATACTGTGTTAGATAACCAATACATGCAAAAACACAACTATTACCATGTACTTAGAGGAAGTTGATAATAAGATCCATGAATGAGCCCTCCATAGTGGTATAGCACAGCTCCATGAAAAGGAATGAACCATGTGCTGCCTGCAAAACCTTCTTCCAATTCAAGAAGATCATATAATGGTAATAGATGTCTCCACCCACTACTCCATCACTCTCATCTCCTACTTTTCCATTAAGTGCATAATATGTGAAGTGATCCTGGGAACACTTCATTAGCAAACCCAAGCTCCCAAGTGACGACGTTGTTGGCCTTTGTAATAAGGCTCCTGTCATCTCATAGCTCCCTTCTTTGACATGCCAAATGTCAAAGTCATCTACCATAATGCTGCTAAATATGGGAGATTCCTTCCAAGGTGGAATTAATTCCTAGTCCTCAAAGGCTAAGGAGTAGCCCCTTTTCTCCATGATGGTGCCATCACCTACTCCTGCAACATCATGCAAAGTATGGGAGAAAATCAGCCCATACTCTCCCAAGAGTTTCCAAATCAACAAAAACTCTTGTTGCCTACCCACACCATCACCATATAAACTATGGAGCAACAACATGATGGTTGACATGAAAGATATCACATCACCCCAATGCACCCAAACTCCCTACTTCCATATGATGCAAGTGCCATTCCAAGTCCCAACCATTAGCACACCCTTTGGAGTAGAATATGCTACATGATGGCCAAACTCTTTCAAGAGTAGCCAACGCAACCTTGCCTCCTACTGCCCTGTGTTATAGATCTGCAAGTGGATTTCCAACCTCTTTCTTATCAACATCACCCATCCAACCAATGGTGAGGGTATACTATCATGCTCAAAATTGGAATTCCTCCAATGGAGAATACCATCCCCCCAAATCGAATTTCTATCTTTGCATTTCATGGGATGTTGAAATGAAATCTCCCGAAGATATACAAATGAATACCACTCATCAATGACCATGTTGAATCCATAAGGATCCAATTATATTGAAGGAAAAATCTTCTCATGGAGCAGTGAAGTGCTCATTGCGAAATATCCAAAATAACAATGGAAGATAAGATGTCTCTCATCAACCATCTGTCTCTCCCCTACTACACATGTAGAATTGTCATTGGAATGCTCCAATAATGGTTTGGCCCCCAACTCATTGATACTACTCAATCACAGCGATGCTGATCTCCATAATGGTGCATTTGTTGTCTCATGCTCATGCTCAATGTTGAGCATATAGTTCTGCATTGGATTGTTTAGGACAATGCTCATCCTATCCTCCAAAAATCTACTCTCCAACCCCAAGAGTTGTGTGCAACTCAACAATAACACACTAGGATGAATGTACATCTCTCCCTTGAACAAATCAAGGCTCCTCAGCACAATGATAGTTTTTTGTTCCAAATCAGCAGTGTATCCTGACCCTAGGTCATGCAGTGGCATATTCCCACAACTCTCCATAAGATGTGTTGAAATAATAGAAAGTGTAACATCTTGTACTACTACAAGGGTTCCTTCCTCCGGTGTGATGACTTCCCCAACTACTGATGATGATGGCTGCTCTTCTGTGGCTGCATCAGCGCTGTTGCAAGTCTCCTCCTCCTCATGAATATCCAGAATAATGCATGGGACTCTAAATGTCAAGAGATCAAGACCACTTTGCAAAGGTGCAAGTGTTCTTTTTCCTGATGCAAGTGCTCTTGCAGCAAGTCGTGGTGGAAGCTCCTTCTCCTCTAATTTCTTCATGTCAAACTTCTTGATCAACCTTTGAGTAAAATATTCATATGTAGTCACTCTTGCATAACTCAAATGGCTGAACCACCAAATGTTTGCTTCACCCTCAAGGTGCAGCACTGAAATCTCAAAAACTTCTCTCTCTACTACTGGATGTACTAGGAAAAATGCATCCAAATTCATTCACCAAGCTCTTGTTGTGCATATGGATGGCCCATAAAATGTAGGCAATAGAAATCTATTTTTGCAAGCTCTTCCTTCTTCTTTGAGCTGAATGAACCGTAGGAGAGTTATATTCTCCTTGAAAGATCTAGGTTGAGATTTATATTCTGCAAGATACTCACTTAGAATCTCATGATCTAAGTGTGCTCCATCTCCATGCCTCTTGTATTTTCTTTCAAATGGAAAGGGCATAGAATTTTTCTCTGAAGCTATATGTAATATCGGTTCTTCTTTTTGCTGATAGGAAGTACATGGACCTTCCTCATCTTGAAACCCTTTATAGGTCTCATTGTATCTCTCCTCTTTCATCTACTTAACCTCCTTGGAGAGGTTCTTCATAGATCTAAAAAGTGATGAGACAAAGCTCATTCCTTCCATCATTTTAGATATCTTCTTTGTCTTATAACATATTGGCTGAAACTCACAGGCTGAGCCAAGATTATGCTTTGATTCCACTGTAATATTCCCAAATGGGGACGCAACAATATTTAAACACAATAATGGAAATAGCAGTGAATAAATCAATACACCATTACATGAGAAAAATGTAAATCCATCTTATTAAACATATCAGCAAATAATAGGCACAAGATCTTGAGGATCAAGTCACTCAAGCAATAGAAAATAAGCCTCTAATAGGAAAAATATGCTAATACATGAGAAATACTGCCATACAAGTGCCATGAGCCATGAAAACATAGTTTTAGGGCATAAAATAATACAGAAATGATACAAAAATTTAAATATACTATTATATAGCTCAAAAGGTGTTGGGACTAGAGATCTATGCTCCCAAACACATTTCCAAGACAACTCGGGAAGGGTTTCTGGAAATACCCAAAAGTAAAAAATGTCGGAATGTAGCCCTAGGGATGAATAGTAGCTGCAAATGAATAAATGGATGGAGATGGCTGAAAATTATATATAAATGGTTAGATCTCCTCCAATAGATCCTTCAAGTGAAAGGCTGATCCCAACATTGAAGATCTCACCCTCCAAAACAAGCACTGAAACATCCACTACAAATGCTCACTAAAATAAAACATTCAAAGAGGGAATCTGCACTGTAGATGAAGGGAATAGGTTGGCTTGGTTCCAAGATGTGAAAGAAATCTCAAGAACCTCCCATATTGCTGATCTCCCAATGAGAAGAATGCTTCTCCCTTGAAAAACTAGCTCAGAAAGTGGGTTTCTCAACCCTCCACTGCAACACAACACAAATATGAGCAGATACTACATTGTAAATGAAGACTGAAGCTTGGCCAGAATGTCAGAGTGTGGACATGAAAGTAAAATACTCTTCCTAGAGGCTACCTCAAGGGAAGAGGTGGGATCCCCGCTTGGGAACACCTGGTGCTAAACAACACACAATATTAGCTAAACATATAGAGAGTGCAACAAGTCATGTAGACCACAAAATCAATAATCAATCACATAACCCTCTATGGCTATCTTGCCCTCCTTGTAAACAATGTGAGCCTTCTCACCTTGGGTCCCACTCATTAGGGTTTCCACTATCATAAAGACTTTCTCCCATTCACACTGTGTTATATCTTATTGATGATCCACTCCCTCCATACCATCGTTGTTGACTTGGTCAAACTTGACCTTGTCCACATGCATTAGCCCCTGTTCACACATGAGGGTGCTTTATCCAGCTATGAAGATGATCCCTTTTCATATTAAGAGGGATTGTATTCTTACTAAACAGCTTTATGGGCCTCTCTACCCATTTATTCATCTAAATAAATGACAAGAGAAAAATTAATACTCCAATTAGCTGCATGCTAATTTAGGAATATTACATATCGTCATTCTGCGACACTGCTTCCTCCACATTGCTCCTTCTCTCTTCTTATGGAATATTTCAATGCTATAATCCTTGAAATCGTTGCATATCTTATGACATGCGATGTGAGATATTTATCGCATTGCACAGATTTAAATTTATCGCTCTTTGCAATCGCATCCCCTCCCGCTTATGTCTTATGCTTCAACGCTTTCTTTTCCTTGATTGCAATATAGTGGGACCCTTCCCAAGACATCACCTCCGTTCTTGTCGCACATCGCACTTCATGAGTTTTAACCTTTAACTCCTATTCCTCATAGCATAAACCTTAAAAATTGCGATGTGCAATATTGACGTGGATACAATTAAGTTCAAAGATGAAAGCCTAAAGGATTTAAGGTCCAGGTGTATAAGGTTTTTACGCTATTTTATGAAGAAAGGGATAAATACGGTATAATGACTCAGGTAGGATAAGACCTGACAAAGAGAAAAGGGCATAGTAATGCTAAACGTCATGGTAATAAGGAGATAGACACCATAGGTCAAGTCGGGCAAAGGGTGTTCATACAGAACTATGATGATATGATAGTAAGAACGGAAAGAGCAGTAAACGTGGCCAACACAACAACAAGATCTATTGAATCAGCCAGCGCAGCACCAGATTTAATTATCGAGCAGTGGTTTTATGAAGAAGCAGGGTCAGATGTCAGATTTATTCTATCATAGCCTCTTCGTGATCCCAAAAGGAAAGGAACAATGACAGAGTTTCTCTGAAACATATTTCTACCAGTACATTCAGCATCAACACGTTTCTGCGAGGCATAAAGCAACATTCAAGGAACAACCACACGTCACTTTCACTACTGTTTACACTTTTTGTGGAGTTGGTTGCACAGAAGAGGAGGAGTCTTCCTATAGACTACCACATCAAACAACAACTTCAAATTGTTAGCCTTGATGATGTTTATTTTGATTATGCCATATCACTTTGTATTAAATTTTTAGGATAAGCCTCATCTCTTGCACGAGATCGTAATAACTTTTGGGAACAGGTTTACTCCTTTTTTGGGGATGAAACTTTTATATTTTTGTATATATGTGAAAAACTTCTATGAAAATAGGAGGGAGATGGTTGGTGGCACAGGGCCTAGTGCCCTGGCCCTATTTCTGATCCTCATGCTATTCCTAAAGCTGTGTATTGTTGAACTCATAATATATTCTAGTTACACTCTTGAGGATTCACAAAATATTATGGTGTGTGTATTGTTTTCCATTTTTTTTTACATACTTTATCTATCTTTCCAGGTTTATCATAAAATTTCTATCTTATTTTTTTATCATTCTTGTGAACCTCCAAGTCATATGGATCTATTTTTGTAAGTCTTGTTCCAAGCTTTCCTAATTCAGTATAAATTGAAGAGTGTTCATAAGCGTTCCTTGAGGTGGAATTAAACCTTGTTTCATGTTTTTGTAAGTCTTTTGATCTAGCATGCATGTTAATCTGTTTTTGTCAGTGTTGATTCACCAAGCATTTTTGATTCATAAGGTCATGTTAGTCAGAAGCATTCCTTGTTATGGGATTATTTAAATGTAAAGTGAGATTCTTGTAAGTATTTCAAAATCATTCTTTCACTCTACATTTCAGATCTAGAATTTGTGTCATTTTTCCTCCTAGCAGTGGATTTATGTCCTACAAACCCATTTTATTTCTTCCATTATTCTAGCCATCAAGCTACAAACTCAATTTTGCTGCCACATCATACACTAGTGCCCTCATATATGTCAAACATTTTTTTTATCTGTTCAAAATTCCTTTTAGAGTGTTTGAGATCCAACCACTTTCCAAAAACCCAATCAAATAATAAGAAATAGCCCTCAAGCTTAGGATGTGTCTAGTCAGGCATTTGATTTTTCTCAAGTGTTGATTCCAGTGCTAACAGTAGGGTCCATCGAAAGTATGCAACATGGGTACTCCTTGGATGCGGAATTAAATTTTACATCCAACGAGTACTCCCACTAAAAATTTGAGTAAAAACTTAGGGAGATAAGTTGAAAATACAAGTTGAAAAATTAGCTTTATTATTTTATTATTTTTTAATATTTTTACTTTTTTACTCCAAAAATGGCAAATCACGCCCATGGTCGACATCATCATATTGAATCCTATTGGATCTTATAAAGTTTATTTTGGTTGTACATTTTTCTTAGGAGGCCCATTTTAGACCTAAAAATTCCCCTAGTGGGGGAGACAAGATTTGTAATTTCTAGGCTCAACGAGCTCAGCTGCAGCTTTTTTCACTGCTTGGAAAAACTGTGTATTTCTGGGAGGCAGAGGAGGCATGAAGATTATGTAGTTGTGTAGTTTAGGAGCTCAGGAATGAGGTTTTAAGACTGAGACTACACAATATGCACTGCTAGATTGGTTAGAGAGAAATATAATGCAATTTTGGGTCTCAAGGGCTGGGCTTGAGTAGTAAGGGAATTTTTTGGAATTTGTCTAAGTGGGGGATCACTGAGACCGATGAGAAAGGTGATAGGAATTGACTATGATCAAACACTTAGACACTTTATAAAACAACATAAATCATATAGAATACATGAATAAATACTTCCCTTAGTCTGAAACATGCATGCATGACAATAACAACTCATCACCACAATCTTGCCCCTAGAAACAATCCAAAATTTCACTTTTCATGATAAGCAACAATACCCATGCTAGAAGACATGACTTGCTATATAAATATAAAAATGCATATGAAACTTTTGATATGTGAATGACAATGAAATTAACACATTCTAGAGAAAATATACGATGAAAGTGACACTTATTAGGGGAAAGCAAGTGAAAGCGACAACTAGAAACATGAAAGTAACACTTGAAAAAAAAAACGTGTGCGGGAGCGACATTTTGTGAAAACTAACCGAAATGGAAATACAAATTCCACTAGAATGTGATAAAATGTCATTGTTAGTGCACACTAACTGTCAACATGAATTGGACATCACACAGGCACAATCTTAATGGATTGTGCTATGCCTATTTGATCTTGCATGAAAGAATGCACTCATGGACTTGTTGTGGAGCATGTATGAGAAAGTGAATTTGACACTTCCAATCCAAGAATGGAGATCAAAATTATTGTTGATATTAAACAATATGATGAGCTTAGTGAAAATTAAGCACCTTCACTAAGTGGGACCCGCAGGCTATTTTTAGGTGTATGTCTATTTTTAGACATGGTGAGCATATTCTATAAGTTGCAGGATGCTATTTTTAGATGGTTGGTAAAATGTGAAAAATAAATGAGATTCTGTTTTTAGAATAGTGGGTGAATTCTATTTATAGATCATCAATCTAAAAATAGATGCATGTCGATTTTTATTAGCCCTTAATAATAATCCAACAATAAATATCAACTTATTCTCTTGGAGCACTTTATTTCAGTGAACGGATTTGGAAAATCAGTGGGCTGAAGGAATTATGAAATTAATAGGGTGTTTGGTGACTCATGCATGGAGGAATCAGTTAGAACTGAAGTGGAAAAGTTGTGACAGAGTTGGAAGAGTAGTTATGGGAGTTGTTATTCGGTTTAACTTAGTTAAGTGAGTTAAACTCAGTTGAGCTAGTTGTATCTAGTTCTAACTGAAGATACACTAGTGAGAGTTTAGTGAATTAATTATTTAATTAATTCATAACTAGAGACTCAATTGAAACTGAAAAAATACAGCAATTAACTACTTGCATGTTAGTTCCAGTGGAGACCCAGTGGAGAGATAGGTGAAAGGGTGAGATGGACTATCTGTTGTGACTATAGTGATGCATTCAATGCATCTGACACATATTGGAGATGCCAATGAGGATTGAGTAGTAAAGTCAAGGCCAATTTGAATTCATTCAGAGGTATTCTTTAGCAGGGATTGTGCAATGGAGGCAGGCTGTCAGGAGGCAAGAAATTGGTGCATAGATATGCATATTTCTGCATGAGAGTGTGTAATGATTGTTGATTGCACTGAGATCTTGATGTACTAATATTTGTATGAGATTATTACATGATCCATTGATATACATAATATATGATATTTGTGGCTTTTAGCTTTAAGATTTTCTGTTAAACAATTATGTTTATGTGCGATTGATTTGCTTCATATGTGTTTTTCAAATTGGCGATTTAATTTCCGCAAAGAATTAAGTGGAAGGATTCTATATTTAACATATTATTAATTTGTTACATGAGGAAAATCTGGTAATACTATCAGTATTAATAAATTTATACATGGTATCGGAGCTGTATTAATCACTGGAGATTGTAAACTTGAAGCGGTGCTAAGTTTTTGAGCTAGTGGACAATTCAAATTTGCTGCAGAAATTTCTTAGTGCGACAGTTGAGCATTCATTGAAATAGCTTTCAATGGTTTGCAGTTGGAGTATGCCCTTGAGGGTAGCTTAAACTACATAGCATGGAAGGATAGGATGGAGGCACTACTTGAAGATAATGGACTGAAGGAGTTCATCGATAGCGATGTTCCTAAGCCTACTTCTAGTGATGCTGCATTACTTGACACATGGCAAAAGAAGGTAGTGAAGACAAGAATAATTATGTTGGAAGGTGTGAAAGACCATATTGTTTAAAGCCTTCACAGGAAATCCACTCCAATTGCAATGTGGAATAATTTGACAGATCTTTTCCAAAGCAACAACGACCATAGGAAATTGGTGCTAAAAGATAAGCTTATAAAAATCAAAATGGAGAAGGGCGATAGTATTCCAAAATATCTCACAAAGTTTTTCCAATGTAGGGATGAGTT
>JAXQQM020068915.1:0-77948 GCA_034641835.2 Pinus albicaulis
TCTATTAATCAAAGGAAAATAATGTACATACGTAGAAGCCAAAACGGTGCCCTCTGCGAAGACGTACCCCAGCGGGGCGAAGTATTGGGCTGCCCATCGGGGGAGGGAAACCGAAGCTTGGAGCCATAATGCGAAAAATCCCACGCGGGGGATCGAACGATATGTTTTTGATGAACACTAGACACATATACATTGCATATCTGGCACATTGGATTCTAACGGTCTTTGGACCAGCGAGTGTACGAGAATGGACTTTTACAACGCGAGGAAATAACGGGCGACCAGCGCAAGCCTCGACGTGTTCACCTGCATGGACAAGAGGCCCGGGGAGGGAGAGGGCCGAGTTACTCATCCGGCGCAATTTCCTCAATTTTGCAGCTGTAGTCTTCTGGGTCGCCATGGGCGTGGGAGCAAGCGGCGGAGGAGTGGACAACTGGCGGAGTTGCATCGACATGGCCCGGAACGACCCCAGCTTCGACCTGCAAAGAAACCATGTTCTCAGAAGGCGAACCCCTCATATCCTATTGCTTCACGTCCAAATTAGCACTATCGTCCAGAGCATGCACGTCAGGCGGAGGTTCAGGCATTGGTTCCTCCAGGAAGACGACCGAGATGGCCACGGTAACCCGGGGTTTATTGAGAGCACATTCGAAAGAGAAGAGGGCAGTGTGGGACTGAGCTGGCAGAGCATCGCCAGAAGGCGAGTCCATCCGACATCCAGAACGAAGCAGACGCCCATGAAGGAGACGAGGCAAGCTACCCGAGGTCGCAGAGGAATCCGACGGAGAGGAGGAGAAGGATGGCGAATGCCTTCTGGCCGAACGAGAGGATCCCCTTCGGCACCGCATCCTTTGTCTAACTCTAGGCATGATTGCAACAGAACAAGAGCTAGAGTGCTGAGGCGAATGAGAGATTAAGGAATTCCGCTCAGGAGGAGAGCCAAGAACCACAGTTGCAGACACACAGGAACCTGCAATTGATATATGAGAATTGTCCTCAGGCACCAAACAGCATGTGTGGCGATTGCGCAACCCTATAATGGTGCGGACTTTGGCTTTATCCAGAGCAGGATTACAACTCGACAGCAATGGCGAAGGGGCGGACGGCTCCATGATAAATAACAAACCGATTCTGCAACCTTCCTGCCTGCACTTTGAATGACCAAGCCTGGAAGTCGAATGTGAAATGCGGTTGCAGCAGTCGAGGCTGCCTTGAGAACCTGTTGCATTGAAGTGAATCGACTCCATATCCATACCATAAAGATCAAGCGCGGGTAATAAATGTGTTCAGGTGGGCGCTAAGGATCCAAGAGGGAAGGCAGGTGGCCTCCCGTCCTTGCACCGAGCGTCCCATCGATCCCACTATCGCCACTTGAACCTGCATCCAGGGGGTTCGCCTCCTCCTGAAGTAGAATGTGGCAGTTCCTTTTCTGATCTTCATTCTGGATTATATCCAATGTTCCTGCCTTAAGATTGCTTTCACAATCCACTCCCAGATTGGAAAGCAGGTCCGCAACCCTATTGCCTTCTCTACGGGTATGCTTGAACAAGAGAGCACGATTACCCTAAAGCCATCTAGCCATTTTGTCCAAGCGCGCCTCCAGACGCTAGCTGCTGGAGATTTTGTGTGCCTGGGCCCCATTGAGAAGTTGGGCAGCGATGTTGATAAGAATTTGAGAGTCACCTTCAATCTCAATAGGATGCAGACCCGCTTGCTGAGAGAGAAGAAGGCCTTGCCATAATCCTTCCAGCTCTGCCGAGTTATTTGTGTCCCAGCCAATACTTCCCATGTAAACAAGCAGAGGCATGCCAGCATGATTCCTTATGATACCACCGAAGCCAGCTTTGCCTGGATTGCCCTTTGAGGCACCATCAAAGTTGAGCTTAAAGGTGTTCCGAGGGGGAGGAGTCCACGTGTGATTGATTTTGACGGATTGGGATCGAGTGTGCTTCTGAGAGTTGGGCTGAATGCTGAGACCCCAGTTCTCCCATATAGATTTCTCCTTGGCTTGCGATGGGAAATCCTCTGTGCTCCAGGACTGCAAGTCTAGAGTCTCCTTGAGATTGTGACAATAATTGCTCCAGATGATATCTGTAGGGGTCCTTTGATCCTTGAAAATTTGTTTGTTCCTCTCTTTCCAGATGGTCCATAGGAGGAGACCAGGGATAATTCTCCAGATATGATTGAGAATTTCGCTTGTGAAGGGGTGTTGATGCCAATCTCGGAGAGTTCCTCTAATGTCAGTATCGAGCTTACAGTTTCGTTGGCATCTGAAACTAACTTTCTCCCATAGCATGGATGCCAAAGGACAGGCATAAAGAAGATGCTGTTGAGTCTCTTCATTTTCCCCACAATTAGGACAGATAGAGGGACCATGGAATTGTCTCTTGCGGAGATTGTCCCATGTGAGAATTCTTTGGTGACCAAGGAGCCAGAGGAAAGAGGCGACTTTAGGCCAGACTCCAAGATTCCAGATTTTGCCCCAAAGCGGGTCTTTGGGCATGGGATCCATGCTGAGGATCCTGTAGGCTTCCCTAGTGGTGTAAGTTCCTTTAGGCGAGTGGCCCCATCTTAAAATGTCCTTATCTTGCGAAACTCTGATGCATCGGGTACTGAGGTCATCGGTGATGGCTTTGCTTTCTTGTGCTGTGACATTTCTGATAATTCTGGCTGTCTGTCTCCATTTCCGATAACCCTGGTTGTCGGTCTCCTCCCAGTGAGTATTAACTGTCTCAAGCTGTCGCAAAGGCCAGTCAGGATCCATGGAAGGATTGAAAGTGTTGGTGAGCTTTGGTAATTGTTCCCAAGAGTCAGTCCAAAATCTTGCAGAGGTGCCATCTCTTATCTCCCAGAAACTGTGCTGTTGAATGAGAAGGTGGTGAGTCTTGGAAGAATTCCATATTATAGATCCATTCACTTCCGGAGTCATTCTGACAAGTTCATCTTGGGGACGATTTTGAGCATATTTGGCTTTCCAAAGAATGGCCCAAGGCTTTTCAGGAGCAGTGAGCCAATTCCACCAGATTTTCGCATTCATGATGGCGTTACTTTGAAGAGGATCCCGAAGGCCAATTCCACCTTGCTCTTTGGGTTTGCAGACAGTGGACCATTGAACAAGGGCCCATTTTCGATTGGTTCCTTTTGATCCCCAAAGAAAGTTCCTTTGGAGGGCTTTGATCTTGTTGAGGACCCATTTGGGTGCCGCTAATATGGAAAAAAGGTAAAGAGGCAAGGCTTGGAGAACAAATTTAATGAGAACCAACCTGCCTGCTAAGTTGAGGGTACGGAAAGTCCAGGAGGAGAGACGGGCTGCCAATTTATCAAGGAGTTTGCACCAGGAAGCATGTTTAAGCGGGGAGCCAATGAGAGGAGCACCTAGGTAAGTGGAGGGGAGGGATGCAACGGAGAAGCCAAGGATACGGGCAATGGCCAATTGTGTGAGGGGAGGGGTGTGAAAGAAGAATATCTGGGATTTGGATTTGTTTATGCTAGTTCCTGACACATCATAGAAGACTTGCAGCAGGGAATTTAGCTTGGAGGCTTCTTGAACAGAGGGATAGCCAAAGACCATATTATCATCCACGAATTGTTGGTGGGTGGCAGCTGGTGCATTGTGGACAGAGATGCCTTGAATTTGCTGAGAGCTTAAGGCAGAGGAGAGGAGGCGCCCCAAACCTTCCGCCATCAGAACAAAAAGAAAAGGAGATAGGGGGTCTCCTTGACGGATGCCACGAGAAGGGGTGAAGGTGCGGGAGGGAGTTCCGTTAATAAGTATGGAGAAGAATGAGGAGGAGATGAGGCTGTGGATCCAACGAACCCAGGTGGGGGAAAAGCCAAAGGCCAGAAGCATTTTTTGAATATAGGTCCAGCTTAGTTTATCAAAAGCTTTGGAAAGATCGATTTTAAGAATCATACCTGCTTGTTTGTTCTGCTTTAACGAATGGATGATCTCATGAGTATGAATGATGCCATCCAGGATCTGCCTGCCCTCAACATATCCGGATTGCTCTGGAGAGATAAGAAGAGGCAAGAGCGGTTTTAAACGGTTGGCAATGACTTTTGAGATGACTTTATAGATCACATTGCATAGAGCAATGGGTCTATATTTATCCGGAGTGCTGGCCTCTTCCTCTTTTTGGATGAGAGCAATGAATGTTGCGTTTAAATAAGGGAGAAGCCAATGCATGGCCCGGGATTCTTTAACCACCATCCAAACTTCCTCACCAATGAGATCCCAGAACTGATGGTAGAATGTGGTAGTGAACCCATCCGGCCCTGGAGCTTTTCCGTCTCTGAGCTGCTTCATGGCAACATCCACTTCCTGCCTGGAGACTGGGCGCAAGAGCAGCTGATTATGCTCATCAGTGATAATTTTAGGAATGTTTTGCAGGATTTGGTTGATTGCAAAACTTCTGTCCCCGTGAGGTTCTTTATGCACCGTCTGGAAGTGTTCTAGGAACGCCTGCTCTATCTCTGCCTGTGCTTCTACTTTTTCCCCTGTTTGATTCTTTATGGTTGTGATTGAGTTGTGCATGCGTCTTTGTATTGTAGTTCGGTGAAAGAATTTTGTATTTCTTTCACCTTCCTTCAGCCACCTAACCCTGGATTTTTGCCACCAAAGTATTTCCTCTTGTTTTGATCGATCTTCCAGTTGGGCTTTGAGTTGCGTCTCCCGAGCCATAAGTTCCTCCGTGTAACCATTCGTAATGATCTGCTGCTGTAGAGTTTTCATTTCTGTAGAGAGGGCTTGTTGCGCCTGGAAGATATTGCCAAACGTATTGTGATTCCATTGCTTGATGTGGTGTTTTAGGCACTTGAGCTTGTGCTGGAATTGATACATCTTTGACCCTTCAGGTGGTGTTAAGGTCCTCCACCAAGCACTGATGAGATTCTTGAAGGCGGGATGGTTCAGCCAGAATGCCTCAAAACGAAAGGGGCGTTTCCTAGAGTCCCCCAGTCGCTGCCATTGCAAGGAGATGGGCCAATGGTCCGAGCCACTGCTTGGCAGAATTGAGGCGGAGATATCCCCCCCTAGGTGCACCGCATTATCAGAAATTAGGAATCGGTCCAGCTTGGAGGTTATGTGTTGGCGTCCCGTTCTGCGATTACTCCAGGTGTGAATCCCATTGCTGTACTGGAGATCTATTAGCAAATTGTTTTGAATGAAGTCCTTGAAGTGGAAACTTTCTGGATCTAGCTTAGCTCTGCCTCCCTTTTTTTCCCCTAGGTTGGTGATCATATTGAAATCACCACCCAGAATCCACAGAGGGTGGGTTCGGGCATTGTTTAAAACCTCCAATGTGTTTAGAAGATCCATTTTCCCGCCTGCTTCCTGAGGGAAGTAAACATTAGAGAGATGACCATGAACATTGGTACCTATGATGTGAAAGGTTTCTTGAATGAGATGGTGGGCTGCGTGAAAATCATAAAGCGAGATGTCTTGGTTGTTCCAAGCAATGGCGAGCCCACCAGAAGCACCCGATGCGTCAACTGCCACAAAGTGACAATCAGGCCAAGCGCTGGAGAGAATTTTGCCTAGAGTGCTGCTGTTACATTTGGTTTCCTGTAAAAAGAGAATATTTGGCTTTTCCATCTTTAACATGTTTCTGATCATTCTTAGTTTCCCAGGACTATTGAGTCCTCTGACATTCCATGAGGTGAGCTTCATGGATCACTGTGGGGGAGGGGCTTGTAATACTTTGTCAACTTAGCATATCTTCCTGAATCAGCCAGGAGTTTCCTAACTGTGATAGTGTGCTCCAGATCAGTTTTCTGGCCTCGCTTCTTGGAGTCCTTGTTAGATTGACTACCATCCCATCGGCTGCCTGGCTGTATTCCTAGTTCTTTTTGTTGAAAAGCTCTGGAGATGATGACTTCCAGTCGATCTAACTGTTGGTCTGGAATCTTGTCAAATTCCTTTCTTTTGCAAGCTAGTTCCAGTTCCAGAATATCCAGCCCCATGAGATCTATGCTCTCAGGTTCGACCTCCATATTTTGAGCTTGACTGCTGCCTTCAGAGTTCAAGGATGGGATGCAATCCACATCCATTCCGTTTGGCTTCCAATCTGGATCAACGGGGGTTTCATCAACTGAGGGACCTTGGCTCATCGAAGCCTTGGGAGAGGGCTTGGAGCCGGGTGGAGGTGAGGATGGAGGGATTTTGGTTGAGTGGGAAGTAGGATGATCGGCTGGGGGAAGGTTCTCAGGGTTGGAGGCAAGAACTTCAAAGCTATTACTGGTGGAGGGAGTGGAAGAGGTTTGGACCGAGGGTTTTTTTCCACTGGAGGGTTTCTTATGGGATCTTCGCCAATTGGAGATTTTTGTGAAACCATCCGAATCAGAGTTATCAGGAGGATTGGGGCTTTGAGGCTTGGCATTGAGCGGGCAATCCCTAAATAGGTGACCATGAACGTGACATTTGCGGCATCGGAAGGGAACATGCTCAAAATCCAAAGGTTGAATCCATTCATAATCATCGTGAAAGAGACTTACCGAGTCAGGAAGGGCTTGTTCCAAGCGCATGTAGACACAGATGCGGGCATAAGAGGTGTAACGGCACAGCTTGATTTCCTCCGCGATTTTGATGAACTCCCCTAAACCCTTGGCAATGTCTTTGAGTGAATCCTCATCCCAGTATTCCAGGGGGAGCGAATAAAGTCGGATCCAGACAGGGGCCCAACTGAAGTCCTCCTTGTCGGGGTTGAATCTTTCAACCCAGTCTCTTAGGTAAAGGCCGGCAGAGTTGAAGAAGTATGGTCCTTCATCCAGGACTCTGTTTCTATCCTCAATGCAAGTGAAGATGGCAGTGAAAAAACCTTTGGGGCCAAGTTGGAGGTCAACCTGCCCTTTGGGCTTCCACTTGGCGGCTATCCATCCTTGCAGAGCTTTTTCTGTAGGCCAGAAACCTATGAATTTACCGATTAGGGCATGGTCCTTCATGTACTGAATTCTTCCATTGATTCGATGGCTGGGCAAGTCTATTTTTGGCCTTTCTGCTGCGATTGGCTTGCATGTGGACGATTTGGCCTGGGGCGTTTCCTTTTTTCCGGAATCTTCTGTCTGTACCTCTTTCTGTTGGTCAGACTTATCAGCTTTACCTTCAGACTTGCGAATATCTTCCATATCCGGAGCTTTTGTGTAAGTGGGTGTATGACTGGAGTTGACCCCATCCGCAGGAATGTCGTTTTGTGAGGGGGAAGAACCTTCTCTTCCCCCTGTCGTACGCACGCAGCGAGCACACGGGCCATTACGGCGAGAGCGAAGGCGTGCCGGGGGAGAAGCGACGGGGAGTCTTTGGTGTCGGCGGAAACGGGGGGCGACGATGGAACCCTAGTGCGCATCGAGCCAAGAAAAAACCAAAGAGAGTACACGGAAAACTTTTTGGGGCGCCTTCTCGGTATAAGTTAAGTATTAGTTTAGTTTTTTAGTTTAATAATTAATTTAATATTTAAATATTTAAAATAATTAATTTTAGAATTGATTGATTAATTAATATTTAAAATATAATTAATTTAATTAGATTTATTATTAATTAAATTAATTTTTTTATAAATAGTTAATTATATTAATTAGTTAGATTATTATTAATTTAAATAGTTAGTTTAGTTTATAATTAAAAAATCAAATTAGAATTAATTATTAGTTAATTAGAGGCTAATTTAGGATTAAATTTTTAATTAAAATTATGATTTTTAGTCTAGCAACAGAATTTCCAGATTTATATCAAATTTGACATACCAACTTTGGAGGCTCATAGATTGAGTTTTACATGGCCAAATGAGGCCTAGGACGGCTCATTGGAAAGAGAAAATCAAGGAGAACATTTCTGAAGAGGTTTAACTAAGAGATTTGGTCATTTATTGGGTTAAAAATCAAGCTCCGAATTTCTAAAACAAATCAATTTTCTGAGTTTTATTTTCTTCATTTTCATTTGCCCAAAGCCTCCTCTAATTTCATATTCATTCATCAATGATATCCTTGGCCAATTAAACCATTCCAGGCATAAATAGAGAGCTTATATTTTATTTTTAATTATTTATTCAAATAGAATTTGATTGGATTTGTTTTAATGCCAAAAATGATATTTTGATTTTATTGTTGCATTTTAATTCATTTTGATTTCTTTTTGCAGGAAAAACAGTAGAAGGGATATGGAGAAAAATATCTCAATCAATGAGAAAGCTCCAGCAATTAAAGATTGGAAATTTTGAGCAATTAAAATTGGATTGAGCAGATTTTTCTTCACGAAACTCTCCTCTCAAAATACCTTTGGAAATATTATATGCAGATTGCAAAATGTAAAAGAGGTTGCTCTCCTCTGCAACTCCAGACTTCTAAAAGCATTTTTGTAATAGGAATTTAGAGTTGTAGATGGAGAGGAGAGAAAATTTCAGATCTAAACATTATTGAGGGTTTTTCTTTATGTCTTGAATTATGCATGATGGGCAGAGTTTGCATTTCTGCTGCTCTAGTCTCGAAAGCAGAAATTCAAGTAACATAAAGTACTGTTAGAGACCAGTATCAGAGAAGCGGATTCAATTAATTGGTATTTTTGGCATTTCTGTATCAAATACCAGTTTCATTTTTATGTTCATAAAATTGTTGTTTCATTTTATTCATGTTTTGGCATTTCTGTTGATATGGATAATTTGTCTCAAATTGTTATGTATCTCTGCTCTTATGAATTACACTCTGATTTCTGAGTAACCATTACTTAGCGATCTATCTTATAAAACTGATTTATTAAATAGTAATGTGTTGTGAATTTCTTCCACATATTATTGTTTAATAATTGGCTTGACTGATTTGTCAATCAATATCATTTTCGTGAATTTCTTCCGCAGTGTTGTTGATTTATTAATTCAGTCAAATGGTCTCAATAGAATGTGTTTTGGTATTCACAAATGTGAGCTAATTGAATTTATTCGTTGGTTTGACATTAATTAAAATCCAGACATATTTTAATCCTCATCATTTAATTATCTTGCTCTTAGTTGGGTTAGATTTTCATCTACCTAATTGAGATAGGATTTAGATTAGTTTATTTTGCTTGCATTATAGAATTATTTTGCATTTAGATTAATTTCCACATTCTTTTAAGACCTCTTCTCAAAGAGGCAAAATCTTAGTTGTGGTTTGGCTGAACCCAAATCAGCTTAAGGGTCATTCTCTTGCCTGATCAGCAAGAAGAATTGATCTGATATCCCTGTCTATTGGTAGTTAAGGACACATCATAAACCAATAGCGATAGGGAAAAGGTAACTGGACCTAGTTAAATCAGTCGGAGCCACTATCATAAACGGAAAAGGAGCTGCATTAAGGTCCGGACCGGGTGGTTATCCCCCAATGTTGTAGCAGCGATTTTCGAGGCTTCAACATTTTTGGCGCTAGAAGGAGGGCCTGAAACTTGTTGTCTATTGGAGTCTTTTTAATTTTAACATTTTATTTAATCACGATGGCTCCTCTTAAACTTCCAATTTGGAGTTGTATCCATGGACGTGCATCTTCCAATACTCCACCCGAAGTGGTAAGACTCTTGTCTCAGGTAAATTTTAATGGTAAGAAAAATTCTTCTGCTTTTAATCATGTCTTTCAATTTATTCAAAATGTTTCAAATTATGATTTTCAAGGAATTGATGAAGGCATTTTATGCAGAATTTTTACTCTCACATTTGCGGCAAAAGCTAGAAACTGGTGTAGAGCTCTTCCGGTTGCCTCAATTCATAGTTGGGATCAATTTGTTACACTTTTCATTTGTAAATTTGACGGATACGATTATGAACAGGTATGCAATGAAATTGAATATCTACGAAGATTTGAAAATGAGTCTGTTAGAGATTTTAATATTCGATTTCATTTGAATTGTTTAAGATTTAAAGTTGAAGATAAACCTACGGAAGAAGAATCACTAGATTGGTTTGAATATATTTTCTCTCTTCCTCCCATTCCCAATCCATATGAAATTAGTTCAAGCTTTGTCCCATCCCCTTCTAACATAAATGAGAATTCCAATATCGATGTGCAAATAAATTATGATGAAGTGGTCTCACAAAGCTTGGAAAATATTTATATCCAAATAAAAGAAGACAACAAAATTTTTTTTGGAGAAAGAGCTGCCTTGAAATCTGAAAATTATTCTACATTAAATTCAGAAAATCAGATCGCAAATCAACACGTGCAAGCAGCAATCAAAGTGAATAATAAAATGCAAACTGCTGTACAAATTTCTGAATTTTTTCATGATGAACAAATTCTGAAAACATAGCAGCAAAGCAGCATCTTTCAAGAAAGTATGAGATACAAAGGAATGATCTAGAATCTGAAATTTATAGTGAATAGAGCGCACAAGATTTCTCGAACAGAGAAAATTTTGAATTCATTATTTATGATTCTCATTTTTCCCTTTATCCTGATATTTTTAATGTTGGTAATTTCTCCCCTCTTGGTATTAATGATATTTCAAAAAATAAAGAGGCTGATCTAAATGAATTACCAATAAGTTTTTATCAAGATAGAGAAACAATTATTGATCATTCTTTTGCCATTAATGAACATGAATTTTTTATTCCTCCTTGTTTTGATATATTGGATGAAATCAAAGTGAATTCTAGAGAATATTGTGAAGTCATTTATGATAATTATTCTGACATCAAGGATGTTGATTTCTATTCTTCTCAAGAGAATCCTCATGATAAAATTCAAATAACATATGTGAATGAGGAACATTTCAATTTAGAAATTATTCCAACCAATCCCCGTTGTGGAGCAGCAAATTATCTTCATGATTTCACCATTCGGAAAAACATTCTGATTTATGATTCATATCATGATCAAACTCTCAATCCTGCTCATAATCATAATTCTCTTTTTTCTTCAAAAGTTGGAATTGGAAATTATTCAAATTCCATTATTCTTGCCAATCCTTGTGAAAAAGAAATTATTTCAAAACAATCTCAATTGTACTGTAACATTAGTTGTACCAATAGGGATTTCATTTTATTTTTTCTTTCATACTTATTTTGTTCAAATTTAGATTTGTTTTCTGATTTTATTTTTCAAAATTTTGACACTCTACGTTGGCATATTGAGCATTTTAATAGTGAACACTCAATTGATGCATTGTTTTATTGGGAAATTGAAGTTTCATATTATAATCATGAACATCAAAAGTTATTAATATTTCAATTTCAATCAATGCTAATGTTTTATCAAAAGCTTCTATCTTCCCAAAGGCAGTTTCAACAAGAGAATGTATTTTTACAATCTGGCCAGCAATCTAATCCAATTGGTAATTTTTCATCTTATTTGACAGATTTCCATATATTTTTTATTAACTCATTTGAAAATTGTTTGGAAAGTTTTTCTTCATGGAAAATTGTTAATAGTTTAACAATTACACATAACACAAACAATTTTTTTCAGGCCTTTGAATTTAAAAGCTCATATCCACAATCTGGCCTATCATCTCCTCTTTTAAACATTTTTCAATCCTTAATGGAAACCCATCCAGGTTTTGATGATCCAATTGGAATTCAGTTGGAAAAGACATTTCTAAAGGAGATTGTAAATAAGCTGTTAATAATAACTGTACATTCTAATTACAGATTTAATTTTCTTAGTTCAATTAGATTTGTATTTTTTTTACTAACATTTGAACTGTACATATATGTAGGAATTAAAATGAGAGAATGGTTACACTGGAAATATGACTATACCTAGTCATTTTCATGTATATGGTTAGAATAGAAGTAGAATTAATTTAGTTTGTTTGTTTTATATAGTTAATTTATTCTTAATAGTTCTGCAAATAATAAAAAATAAAGCGAGCAATCAGCCCTTCTCATATCATATATATTTTCGGAAAACAAATTGTTGTTGCAATTTAAAGGGAAGCCTATTTTCATATTTATTTCTGATGAATTTTATGAGTTTCAGATTTCCTGAAAATGAATAAACAAATTTTATTTAGGTTGATTGCACACCCCGATTTAGGATAAATAATGAGATGAGTTTGAACAAAGTCAGAATTTTGATAAATAGAAGGAAAAATTGGAAGATTCATAAGGTAAAATCCACATACAATTCTCTTTCAGGTACGCATTTACAAGTTCATTTTCATCTACTATTAGTTTCTCTTTTCCTTAGTTTATTTTTATTCTTGTTCTGTTTTATTTGCAGGTTTTCATTTGTTTTCAAAACTTGAAGTAAGCAGCAAACCCATTTCAAATTTGCAACAGTTCAGGGAAATTTTATTTTGTGATTCATTAGAATTTGAGCATTCTTTAACTTTACTTTCATTTATTTAGAAAGCAAATTGAAATTTAAAACAATATACACTTAAATTCATATTAGAAATGTTTCAATTTGATTTTCATATTTTTTATGCGAGACCTCCGATGTGTTACCTCATACAATCTTTTACCAAATCACATATCGCATGGAATAAATTTAAAAGTTTGTTTTCATCACAAAAGTTAACAAATGTGATAAAAACTTGATCACAATCGCGAATTGGTAAAATCATATCACAATTGTTTCATATCACAATTGGTTAAAAGGTCAACTTTTCAAAAGTTAGTGTGATGAAGTCTAATCGCAATTTCATTTCATCGATTCTTATCACAATTGATTCATTCATTTCAAAAGTTAAAATCCGATGAACCCAATGGGCGATAGCAAATTGGAGAGACCTCATTTTGATATATCTATTTGCAAAAACTCCGATGCGATAAAGATCTAATCGCAATTGAAAATTATTAAATTAGTCAAGGATTAATTTTAAAAGACCTCGATACGATAAGTCCAATCACAAATCGCAAATGGGAGGAAAATTGAACACATCCTTGTGTGCTCCATTTAAAAAGTTGCGATACGATAATTCACCACCAATTGCTTGTAGTTTATGTTTTATTAATTAAAATTAATTTCATCGCTTATCATTTCTCACTAATCACCGATTGTTCATCACTTATTGCTCTTCGCTCATCACCGATTATTATATCCATCGCATCGCTGATATCGCAAGAATCATATTGGCATTTCCAACATGACTATTTTCCAATATTCCGATATGCCGATATCAATATCGCTCATCGCATTTTTGAGGATCATATCATAATGCCTAAAGCCACGTCATCCAACGCATTTCTGATATCACAATCACTTCATCACAGTTTTATTGATGGACATACCATTATTTCAAATCTGCGATGCACAATGTGTAATGTATAAAATACAAATCACGAGATGCGGTGTGAGATGTGCAATTTGCAAAATGACTATCCCCGATCCTAAATATAACATTTCTTCAATGATATGATCGCTCTTCGCATGATCTCATATCGGAAATTTGCTACTGCAACCCCCGATGCGATAAATTCCAACGAATGCCTCTACATGCAATACGAATCTTCCGATAAGGTATTGTGTTAATTTAAAGCAATCTTGGGTAACCGCTATGATACTAAAGCAATTGATGATAAATTTGCAGTATATTCAAATCATTTTGATTTTTCATATATTTTAGTTTTAAATAATTCCATAATTAAATTTGAAATTCAAAGACCTCTCTATTTTAAATTTCATTATCTTAAATTTGGTCTTAAATCTGAACAATTTATAAAATCATGGAATTTGTATAAAACTTATAATATTTTGAGAACATTCATCGCTGCAATTTCTCAATCTCATTTCTCATGCATTTGTTTTAATTTCAACTCCCTTGAACACAAAGCATTCCATTTCTACATTTTACTGCTTGCTTTAGTTTAAATAAAATAAATAATGATTTTGGGTTATAGGATTTTGGTTCGTTTGTCTTCTTCATATTTTTAATGTCAACTAAAAGAAGAAATCAGCTAGTATTGGAGAAATTGATACCTTTAGGCAAGATCAAGTGCAATTATCCAATGGTAAGATTCATGTACCCACTTTCATTAATTTTCATTACATTACTTTAGTTTCAATTTTGTTTTTATGTTGATATTTAAATATGTTTTGCAGCTCTTCAGAAAAGCTTTCAATCATCTGCCAAATTATATTTTGGAAGCTCTATGCTCTTTTCTTGGTTTTATTTCAAGAAGCAACGATAGTCTTCGTTGAAACGACTACACTAGGAAGTTTCTGAACCTTTAATCTATTTCTTTAAAGCATTCCTTTTATTACAAAATGATTAAGATAATGCTTTGAAACAAGAAGATTGACATCAAACAGAAAATTTTCATTGTGGCTGAATTTTATGATCACTGCTATCTAAAGCCTAAAACACTTACAACGCTGCAAGGTATAAGTTTTCTGGATCTCGACATAAAAAGGAATGATTACATGATTATTTTCTTTTACTTCATGTTGTTGAGACATTGGTATAAACATTCTTGTTAAAGTTTGTATTTCAAAACTTGGATTTTCCTTTCCACTTTTAAATTTCTTCATTTTATTTTGTTTGCTGATTTCTTTTCTCACTTTAGCTTAAGAATTCTTTTCCTTTGGTTTTCAGTTTTGATTTTGATGACTTTGCCATGATTTTTATGGAAGGTCTTCTTGTTACCTAACAATGGTTGGCATACATATGAAAAATTGTTAATAATCTCCTATTAACTTTTTCTTAAATCTCTTAGCAAAATTTGTTTTTCTTATTATAAAGGTAGACATACTTAAGGAAGAGATTACAAAACAAGAGAAGTTGACAAAGTATCATGTAATCTGATAAATTTCTTTTTCATCAAAATTGTAATTATTTTGAGATTTCAATATTTTATTAAGATCTTTCAAAATTCTATTATCAAGTCAAGAAAGATTATTTTTAACCAAGCAAAGACACTTTATAGCAAAGCACTTTTAACTCTGAAATTGTCATTCTGAACTCTTAAGGAGTTAATGATTCTCCCTATTTAAAAGAGTTTTATTTTTCTAGAGTGTAATCCAAAAATATATTTAAAACTTAAAAGATAAGAGGTCTCATCACGAGCCTGCTTACCATGATCATAGGGGAAAAATAGGCTAACATTACCAACACTGCTAAACAAACCAGGGTAATGGCTTATAATTTCAAACAATTGTAAGACAAGGGGTCTCATCACGAGCCAGCTTGTTCAGTCCAATTATAACCAGTGAATGGCATTGTCAACTATCTGGCTACCAAACCAGGACAATGGCTTTTAAGAAAAAAAAAAAAATAAAAAAAAATAAAAAAAAAATAAGCATATATAAATGGATTTATCTCTAGGTCAATAATTCTTAAATAGATAGGATTCTGAATCATTGATGATTAAAAGGTAACCCTGTCGAGACTATAGATGTTTGCTGGCAGCAGTGGCTCTACCTGTGACAAATGAGTACATTTTAAAAGCTAAGCTGTAAAGTGACCCCTACTTTATCTCTACAACTAATTAATAACTGATATAGAGTTATGAGATATTTTAATTTATGGGGAATTTCAAGAAAATTACACTAAGATGATTGTTGCTTTTATTCAGATTAATGAACCTAGTCAAACATTCCAAAAATAATTTTCTCTTCTTTAATTATTTTTACTTTAATTTTAGGAAAATTTCATTTTTATCAAATAGAGATAACTGTTTCTTCCAGTGAATCGCCAATTGTTGTACGGTACAACAACCCCCCATTTTTGACTTGTTTACTTCAAATAATAGGGACCCTTTCTATAAAAAAATTTCTAAATACCTTTTAGGATTTTTATTAAGTTAATTACCTCATGATTTTATTAATTTTTCATCTTTTTTAGATTTTGGTTTTGATTGCTTGGTTGAAATTGATTTTTTATAAGCTTCCCATTGATGCTTGTTTCACCTCATTTGGTTAAATGATTTGTAAATGGCACTCCTTTGAAGTATAATCATTTATGTTGCCTCGGTTAAAAATGCGCAAAATGTACAATATTCCATTTTTGTAATTAAATTAGTTCAATAATGCATTTAGTTTAAATATTAAACCTTAGTTATTTATTACTAATATTTTTCGTTTTTTTACTTATACAGCCAAATCACGAAGCATCAGAATTTTAGAAATGTACTCCAATTTTCAAATAATTTACTAATCTCGAAAATCCAAAATGACAAAGTGGTTGTAGTTTATTTTTTTATTAATATCAAAGTGGCTATAGTTTAGATAGGAAAATCACTTTAGATAATTTCATAATTTAATTAAACATCATTAAAATGAAACCAAAACAAGCAAAAAAAACTAATATTTAACATTAAATTTTATATTAATTAAATTAATTATTATATTAATTAATTAAATTAAAATTTAATATAAAAACAAATTTATATAAAATATAAAATATAAAATAAAAAAATATAATAAAAATCATCGGAACATCACATCGGGATTTTTCATGAGATCCATTTCTTCAAAAACCCGATAACATCACCCCTTCCGATATGCCGATATTCCAATTGAAAATAATTCAATGGAATGTGGGTCATTAAACTACATCGCATCAGAGGTTTTGAACAAAACATTTAAAAAAAAAAACATTTGATGGCCATCCCTCCCGATATGCCAATTCCGATGCTATAACCCATGCATTTCTTTGTTTGACTTTTAATTCACTCACATGTGAGTATAAGAGGAATAGTGTAATGTTAGTTGTTAATATTAGTTTACTGTTAGTGTTAGATTAAAATTAGTGTAGTGTTAGTTTAATATTAGCATATTGTTAAGTTAGTATACGTTAGTTTAGTTAGTATAGTGTTAGTTTAAGAGTTAGTTTTAATTTAATATACTATTAGTTTAGATTTAGTTTAATAATAAATTTAATATTTAAATATTTAAATAAATAATTTTAAATTAGTGAAATTAATTAATATGTAGAATCTAATTAATTTAATTAAATTATAGTCTCTTGGGTCTTGGTTAAACGGTGATGAGGTGGGTTGTTATAGCACTCATCACAAGTTCAATTGCCTTCCTCGATCGGGGTGATGTATCTAGACATGTTGTTGAAGAAAGAGAAAAAGAAAAAAAAAGTAATTAAAAAAAGAGAAAAATGAAAGGTACTACCAAGCTTCCAAAAAAAAAAAATTAATTAATTATAATTAATTATTAATTAAATTAATTTGTTTAGTTAATTATAATAGTTAGTTAGATTAATATTAATAATTAGTTTAGTTCATAATTAACAATTAAATTAGGATTAATTATTAGATAATTAGAGTCTAATTTAGGATTAAAATTTTAATTAAAATTCTATTTTTTAGTCCAGCAACAAAATTTCCAGATTTATATCGGATTTGACTTATCAACTTTGGAGGCTCATAGATTGAATTTTACTTGGTCAAATGAGGCCCAAGACAGCTCATTTGAAAGATAAAATCAAGGAGAACATTTTTTAGGAGGTTTCACTAACAGATTTGGTCATTTATTGGGTCAAAAATCAGGCTGAAAATCAAGCTCCAAATTTCTAAAACAAAATCAATTTTCTGTGTTTTATTTTCTTCATTTTCATTTGCCCAAAGCCTCTTCTAATTGTAGATTCTCTCATCAATGATATCATTGGCCAATTAAACCATTCCAGGCATCAATAGAGAGCTTATATTTTATTTTTAATTATTTATTCAAATAGAATTTGATTTGATTTGTTTTAATACCAAAAATGATATTTTGATTTTATTGTTTCATTTTGATTTCTTTTTTCAGGAAAAACAGTAGAAGGGATATGGAGAAAAATATCTCAATCAATGAGAACACTCAAGTAATTAAAAATTGGAATTTTTGAGCAATTAAAATTGGATTGAGCAGATTTTTCTTCAACAAACTCTCCTCTCAAAATTCTTTTGGAAACATTATAAATAGAAGATTGTAGAATGGGAAAAGGGTTGCTCTCCTCTGCAATTCTAGACTTCTAAAAGCATTTTTGTAATAGGAATTTAGAGTTGTAGATGGGGAGGAGAGAAAATTTCAGATCTAAACATTATTTAGGGTTTTTCTTTATATCTTGAATTATGTGTGATGGGAAAAGTTTGTATTTCTGTAGTTCTAATTTTGAAAGCATAAATTCAAGTAATGTAAAGGACTATTAGAGACCAGGATCAGAGAAGAGGATTCAATTAACTGGTATTTTTGACATTTCTGTATCAAATACCAGTTTCATTTTTATGTTAATAAAATGGTTGTTTTATTTTATTCATGTTTATGCATTTCTGTTGATATGGATAATTTGTCCCAATATTGTTATGTATCTCTGCTCTTATGAATTAAACTCTGATTTCTAAGTAACTATTTACTCAGAAATCTGTCTTATAAAACTAATTTATTAAATAGTAATGTGTTGTGAATTTCTTCCACATATTATTGCTTAATTATCTGCTTGACTGATTTTGACAATCAATATCATTTTTGTGAATTTCTTCCTTAGTGTGGTTGATTTATTATTTCAGTTAAAAGGTCTCAATAGAATATGTTTTGGTATTCACAAATGTGAGCTAATTGAATTTCTTCATTAATTTAACATTCATTAAAAACCAGACATATTTAAACTATCATCATTTAATTATCTTGCTCTTAGTTGGGTTAGATCTATATCTACCTAATTGAGATAGGATTTAGATTAGTTTCTTTTGCTTGCACTATATAATAAGTTTGCATTTAGATTAAGTTCTACATTCTTTTAAGTCCTCTTCTCAAAGAGGCAAAATCTTAGTTGTGGTTTGGCTGAACCCAAATTAACTTAAGGGTCATTCTCTTGCCCGATCAGCAAGAAGAAGTGATATGATATCCTTGTCTATTGGTAGTTAAAGATATATCATAAGCCAATAGCGATAGAGAAAAGGTAATTGGACCTAGTTAAACCAGTCGGAGCCACTATCATAAACGGAAAAGGAGTTGTATTAGGTCCCGACCGGGTGGTTTTCCCCCAATGTTTGAAGCAGAGATTTTCTAGGCTTCAGCGAGAACCTACAATCCTTGAAGATTAGTGATGTTCCCGGACCCAGTTATTATTTGAGCATTCCGACGACTGCTTCACTTATGAGGCATTGGATGCGAAGATGGTAGATGGTAGACATTATGTAATGGATAACATCTTCCATTATGAGGACAAAGCCTTCTTGATGAGAACCTCACACCACAAAGAGAATTTTATTCATGCAGCATATTCAAAACCTCATAGGTTCTACTGGGCCATCGGTGAGAGCTTCTCATGTAGAGACCTCAAGGAGGATGCACTTCGACATATCATGGAGTGAAAAGATTGACATCAGATTGTGGAGGATGGTATTGTCGACATTGATCCATTGTGGGGGTATGCACATTACTTCAACATTTTCACACACTACATCTCTTCACACGTGACCAGATTATCTTTCTGATATGTCTTCATGCTTCATGGTCTTCCCAAGGCCATAGATAGTGATGGGGGAAATTATTATATGAGCAGTTTTTTGCGGGAGCTTCTCCATTGGGTGGATACTGAGCTAGTGCATGATATGAGTCATCACCCACAGTTGTATGGATGGATGGAGATGATGAGAAAGTGGCTAGAAATATATTTGAAAATCTATGACATAGGGTAGAAAGAAGCATGGATGCACTGGTTTCTCTTTGGTGAGTATGGTTACCAACCAAAATTTCAGATCGGTATGTTCCGTGCCTTGCACAGTACTAAGGTGATGCAACATTAGGAGGCATGGCTGCACTGGCTACTCTTGGGAGAGTATGGTCAAGATATTTCATTTTATATGTCCATTGGTATATCATTGTTTCCTACCTTGTACAGTAGTGATGAGATGCAATAGATTGAGGCATGGTTGCACTGGTTACTTTTAAGAGAGTTTGGCCATCACATGAAATATCACATGTCAATGGGTATGTTGTTGTTTGGGACGTTGCATTATACTCATATGATGTAGCATTAGGAAGCCTGGATATGTTGGTTTCTATTAGGAGAGTCTGATGTGACATTCTACATGTCAATCATTATATCATTGCTTCATTCTTTGCATTATGATGATGTGGGCTGGTAACAAGAGTCATTGTTGCATTGGTTACTCTTGGGAGAATTTGGATTGAAATTCTCCCATACCTTGCATAATGATGATGTGGGATGGAAACAAGAATCCTTGATGTGTTGGCTTTTGTTAGGAGAGTATGGCCACCATACTTGGTATGATGATGAGGTGGTGTGGTATCAAGAGCCATTGTTGCGGTGGCTTCTATTGGGAGAGTATGGTTCGACATTTCACATGTCAATCGACATGTCTCTTTTTCCTGCTTTTCACAGTGTTGTGATGATGCTTAGAGCAAGCAAGGCCACCAGGACCAAGGATTCGAGCATGGAGAGACACAACCTAATCCATGTAGCATGGGTTGGAGATACACTTTATGAGTTGGGAATTTCCACTTGGGGAAGGAACCACTACACTTGACATATCTCATGCATAGAAGAGGCTCTTGGAAAGTAGATGGTTGCCACTTGGGGAAGGAACCACTACACTTGACATATCTCATGCACAGAAGAGGCTCTTGGAAAGTAGATGGTTGCCACTTGGGGACTCATTGATGAGGAGAGGCATCTAGCTACATAGATGGAGTCCATTATAGATATTCTAGAGAGGCAACTATGGATTCGGGCATTCATAACACATTGGAGAAAATGGAGAAACCTTCCATATGAGGATGCCACTTGGGAGGGAGATGGATTTTTGTAGCATCCACTTTTGCAGTTGCTTGAGGACAAGCAAAATTTTGGTGGGGAGGAATGTAATATTCCAAATTTTCTATCAGCTAATTGGGATATTAGAGTTCTTACTTTTCTTATTTATTTAAGTAGATAAAATGGTGGAGGGACCCATAAACCCAGTAGGTGAATGCATGTTATTTGAGTAGTGGAGTAGCATTATAGAGTAGTGGAGCAGCATAATAATGAATAAAGAGTGGAGGTCATAGAGAATTAATGAGGAAGATGATGGAGATAGTCGAGGGATAAATTCAAGATGATGGAGATAGTGGAGAATCAATTACGAAGATGATGGAGGAAGTTGTGCATTAAATGTACACAAGATGGAGGAAGTGGAGAATTAATTATAGCAGTGATGGAGATCATGAAGGATAGAGCAGTCTTTATGGAGGATAGTGGCCACATGTGAAACACAATTATGAGGTGGGAAAAGGCTAGGGAAGTCTCACAACCATAAAAGGAAGATTAGGGCTGCAAAGTAAGGTATTCTGGATTTTTATTGTCGAGTGTAGTAAGACATTTATTTGCACTCTTCAGATGTTTAGCTAAGTTTGTTGTGCTGTCTAGCATTGGGTGTTATCGAGCGAGAATCCCACCCTTACCAGAGGGGACTTTGAGTGCCTACTCTGGGAGGGTTTTCTTGGGAAGCATTCATCATCCAGTAACCAGTGCCACTTTTAGCTACTCTCATCTGCACTTCCAACTACAAGAATTACGCATTCCTAAACTATGGTATGAGAGTTGGAAGGTTGTTCTCAATACTTCAGCTGAGAAACCTATGGAGGGATCAACCCTTCACACTATGGATTCATTGCAGTATTCCAGGAGTTTCATTTATATATATGGCATTAGGCCATCCATATATTCTTATATGCAGCAATATTTCTTACAGGAATTGCATAATTTTGCATTGAGTGTTTGAGGAGAAGAGGAAGTTCCACGAAACTCAACTTGGAATCCTATGAGGGATTAATCCTTCATTCCAGGGATCACTTCAGTAGTTCTAGGATTATCATTGCATTATCTATCAGCAGGCTACATCATCATCCCTCTTAGACAATGTAGTATTTCCCAACAGTTGTGCATGCAACAACTAGATATTCATTGGAGGAGCTAGATCTCATGTTTTGAGGTTGGGAATCAGGAGAGGGGACCAACCGTTCTGTTAGTGAGATGAGTAGGTGTTATTTCAACTGATAAATCATTCTTTCATCCCCATATAAATATTTTTCTCCAGGAGTGCGTAACTTAGCTAGCAGGGGTGCAGTGTGCAACCCAAAAAGGGTCGAAATTCAAAACTCAAAATCCGTCCAAACCATTTCCGGGTTTTTTTGAGTTTTTCGAGTATAGTCCGTGGTTAAAATCTCAAATATTTATGAGCACTCTAGAAGCCTCTCACACATATATATTCTTTCCAGCATTAGTAGTTTCCAACAACAACATTTTATACTTTCCAGTGCTAAGTTTCATTAGCGTATTTCAGCCATCTTGTGGCTTGAGTGCATTCCTTTTGGAGAATTGTGTACTTACATTGCTATTGATACATAATGATATGCCTAAGTTGTTTCTACTAATGTTTTAATGTCTTGATGTTATATTTCGACATTTCCAACATTTTACGTGCTTACATTCTGGTTATTGTCTTGATTATAATGTTATAAATGTTCTATATTCCTGTCTTTCCCATTTTGGGATATTACATCCTTTCTCTACTCGCTTGGATGAGCATGTAAAAAACCAAGTTGGGGAGTTTGGATATGAGGATATATGCATGTCTTATCGCCTCTCACAAGGTTTTCTTCTTGGATTGATCCAAATTAAAATTTGTGTACACCCATGGTATTGATCCACACATGGTATTTATCTACCTATGGTAGTGTAAGTGACATTTATTCATGGTATTCATTTACCCATGGTGTGTATCCACCCATGGTATTTATCCACATATAGAATTTACACATGGTATTGTAAATGGAATCCACTAATGGTATTCATTCACCCATGGTATTTACCCGCCCAAGGAATTTACCTGTGGTATTGTAACTAAAAAATGTTATAAATAACAAGTTGCATCTTGTAAAACAACATATTGTCCACCACAATGTAGCTTTTACAATTTCTCTATGTTTTAATAAAAAATTTCTTTGTAGTTTTATTTATGGTGTGTCATGTCATTTTTATGGCGTTTCAAATTTTCAGATCTTGGGGGGCTTCTCCCGCAAGACCCATTTCAATTTTTTAGATCTTGAGGGCATCCCCACAAGATTCAGATCAGTGATATCATATTAAAATTATGAATCCATGGGAATGATGGTTTGAACCATATTTAAGTTTCAATGTTTTGCAACCATATCTAGCAAACTCTATGCAAGTTCCATGGCCTCCACGAAGCATTTTCTTGGGCAATGCGGGAAAAAAATTCTATTTTGCTCAATTTTTTGCAGGATTTTTTTAGGCGGTGAGTTTGTAGAGAAAATATGAAAATATTGGCACAATTATTTCAGAAATAAATAGAATATCTAGATTCCCTACGAAAAAATAACCAATTAAAAAAAAAAATCAGTCGAATTGTAGTTTGGATGAGGGAGATATCGTTGATTTAGAATCATTAGTGTTGTAGACATTTTTACGACGATAATTCATGGATGATGGCTCTCCTATAATTTTTTGAAATTTTTATGGCACAACATTAGATAAATTATTATATATCTGAGCTTCCCTTGATAAATCACCCAATTTCAAAAAAACAATCAGTCGAATTGGAGTCTGGAGAAGGGAGTTATCACTGATTTAAAATCAATTATTTTTTTTTAGAAATTTTGTGATGATAGGATAGCTTCAACGCAAATCTGAGTTTCCAGAGTCTCTAGATAGGAATTTCAAACACATGAGAAAATGTAGAATTAACACTCTATTTCCAAAAATAGGTTATAATAAAATTTTTGAGTTATATTGAATGAGTTATGCCCATTTTAAATATGGAGAGGGTTCCCTTTGGAGATGTGCCCTCCCACCCTGCTTTAGTAGGAACCTACTTCACATTCATCAGTTTCAGCATACAAGCATTCAACTTGGGTTCTTTGGAAACGTTCCCTCCCACGCCAGGCTATGTAGGAACCTGCCACTTCATCAACAATCAACATCATGATTATGGGTCAACCACACAACATCCTTCTCATCGAAGTCCATCTACTAGGCTCAACATTGTTAATGGCACAGTTGGTCACAAGCATGATAGGGTATCTCTATCCTTGGATCATTTTTTTTCATGGTTCTGGGTCATCCATAAAACCACACTTAATTGAAGTCCATTTGCTATGACGCACACTCTTAGCATCACAATTGGTCACACGCATTACAGGGTATCTCTATCCTCGGATCTTTGTTCATAACGGCTATGGGTTAATGTTGAACCTTAGAATTACCCTCTCATTAACAATTTTTCTCACCTCTTTCCATCACTTTATCATAATATCACAGACCCCAATCAATGATAAATGCTACATTTTGTCTTAAGGATGCATCAAAATGATTGCCATATTATATTTTCATGTTTTTTCTATTTGGATAGATTTTTGCAATTTCGCTACAGAATGCAGCTTCTTCTGCAGCTAACTATGGATTCCATAGCTACTGTCATGGTTTGGTAGGTTCCAGGTGTCAAATGAATAATTGGACCACATCAGTGTTTCTAGAATCATTTCTACATGGGTTCTATCCTATTCACTCAGTCCAGATCGACAGAAAGTGAGCCTAAAATCATAGTCAAAGATGGAGTCAAAGTACGTTGACTGAAAGTAGTAGGAATCTTGATTTTATCTTCATAGAAAATCAAGATTCCAACATTCCTATTGCAATTATAATTTGGATTAGCCACCTATAGCAAGTTTATCTCACAAAATGTTATGTATTTCCCTTTAAATATCAGTTGTAAAAGGCTGAGAAGACAATTCAGATTTTAAGTGTTAAGATCAAGCTTTTTGTTGATACTCTGTATTCAGATTTCATTTTATCTTAATACCAAGTTCATGTTTCCAATTACTATTTATTCAGATCTTTAACTAGCCATTAGATCAGCTGAATCAGTTGTAGAGGGCCCCTGCAGTGGAGGAGGTTTTTCCTTTGTTGTTTTAGTTCAATTTTCATTACTCTGTTTTCAAAAAATATATTTTCTAATTAGATTGATGTTCATTCTAGTTTTTAGTAAATAGCATAATATTCAATCAAAATTGTGCAGCCTTTTTCTTCTAATATATTTTGTGAAGATAGATAACTCTGTTTTCAGGATCAAATTAAGATTGGAATAATAAGATTACACAGTTCTTAGTTTCCTTACTATTTTTTCAATTATTTCCTTAGAAAAAATTGTCAATTAATTGTATCAACAGATGTTTTCAAAAGCCATTTCAATATGATGATCATAAACTAAATGGTTAACTGTCTAATTCATACAGTGGTTGAATTTACTTTGCACATTTTCATTTTCTTTCTAGGAACTTAGAGACTAAGGCATAGTTGACTTCTCACATAGTATCTGAAGAAGTTAACACTTCACATTGAATGTTGCAGAAAATTCAAATATACAGTTAGTTGTTTTTAGTTAGTCTTACATGCTTTCATATTTTTATTTCAGATCCTCACTTAATTGTAATCACTAATATTACTAAATATAATTCTAAAAGAAATTTATTTAATCATGTTTCAAGATTGAATGGTCGAATGTTTAATGAGTGCAATTACTGAGTTACCTTTTTGCAGACTTTCTTGAGTTTTCTAGTTCATTAAAGTGTAATTGGTTACTTAACACTATCTCAAGAAGATCACACTTCATAATTGAATATTGGAAGTAACTGAGTATACATTAGATGTTTTCATTGCATTTTTTATTTTTGTTTCTAGGACATTAGAAATTTAATTGCAGACAGTTACTTAACATCATCTCAATAAGGTCATACCTCATAATTGAATGATGAAGTAACCAGAAGTACATTAGTTGTTTCATTTTCTGCTTTTACTTAATCCAAGAACTGCAGTTTCTCATCATAGTTTTAGAATTAGATCCATGGAATAGAACTAATGATAGGATAAAATAGATGCTCTGTTTTCCAAATTAGATCTTAACTAGCCAATAGTTCTTGGTTTATTTTTATGAAAATTAGACTAAATTTGGAACACTTCCTTTTCTTCCTTCTTAAAATTCATTAAATTCATTTAAATATTTTCATAGTTCTAGACTAAACATTCTTATACATCAAAGAAAAAATCCCCCCCCCTAAGTAACATAAAATAAAAAACAACGAAGTAAGAAATAGGTTAACTAAGCACATATAGTGCACCACACTTCATCAACTTACTAGCCCTGGTTAATAATTAATGAAAGAAATTTAAGACATTAAATTGACTAAACATTTTGGCACCATTGCCAGGGAAGTGTAATTAGGTAACCTCATTTCCTACATTTAAAAAAATTATATGTGTAGAGAAAGAGACTCTAGGGGCAGATTCATAGCTAGAGGCAGGAGTTTAATCCCTACAACACCACTCACTCCACCAAGACTAAGGAGTGATACACCTCCATCTCAAACTCATATTCCATATTTCACTAGCCATAGACTCCCTGAAGTTCTAAGGTCATAAATCCAATTAGGAGGATCCCCTACTTCATCTACTGAGATAGTCTTAGAAGAAAAAGATCCTAGGTCTCCAACAGAAGGAGTAACATTTTTCACCTCCACAGGAGAACACATTTTAGCTGAAGAGTTAGAAATTCCTATTGGAGAGGAATAATAAGAACCTTTCTTCAACATAACATTGATAGAAGAACCAGAGGAAGAGTAGTTAACCTTACAAGTTGACTCCCATATTAGCTTTGAAGAATCTATAATTGCAGAAAGAGGAGACGAAGAAGGAGAAGGAGAAATTCTAAATGGAGAAAATGTAATATTCTGAGGAGGAGATAGAGGTAGAGGTAGAGGAGGAGATAGAGGAAGAGGTAGAGAAAATGTAGAACGCAGAAGAAATAGGGTAATTGAGAGTTCTTTTGGATTCCCTATAATTGATGAAGATACAAATGCCACCATGAAAAATATCTCGCCTTTTGTTCTCCCAAAATTTCATGGATTGAAAAGTGAAGACACTGAAATGTTTTTATTTGAATTTGAAGTCTTGTGCAGAACTTATGATTATTTACAAGACTCCCAAAAACTCAATTATTTCCTTCAACATTGAGGCAAAAACTCTAAAATGGTTCAAGAGTCTAATCACTAGGTCTATTAGGACATGGAATGATATGAAGAGAGCATTTCTAGAAAGGTATTTGGATTATTTCATACCTATTAATGACAAGGAAGAAGTGTTGAAAATGATGAAAAGAGAGGATGAAATTTGGAGGATTTACTTGAAAGATTCAACTGTAACATAAAAAGATAAAAGATGGAAAACTTAGATCAAGACATTTTAAAAGATATTTTTTTGAAAACCATCAAAGATGAGTGGATATATATCCTTAACATGATGGGGAAGGGGGGCATCTCTTAACTCCAATTACCTGACATTGGGGAATTATGTATTCATCTCTAAAGAGGAAAATCAAAAAGTGGGAAAGGTCCAAGAGATCCTGCTCTTGCTAGGGTAGATAAATCTGCAACTGGAACAGTGAGTAGGGTAGAAATTGGAAACATGCTTGATGAATTTAAAAAAAACATTTTAGAGAGTCTTAGTGAATAGATAGACACCCTTAAGTTACAAAACAAGAATAAAGCCGAGACTGATGCTTTAGCTATTTCCTTTCCCAAATTCATAAAGAAGCATTCTCTAAGAGAATGCCCTCTTGATGCAAAATTTATAGAGAATTGTATGATTTGTTCGGAAAGTCATGAGACTAAGAGTTGTCCTTCAATTCCTGGTCTTAAGGTTGTTTTTCAAGAAGAAACAACTTCAAATACAATATAATCTCTTTTCTTTGTCTCTAGAATACCATGGTAGGGGGCACAAACTCAAGGTTTTAATAACCAAATGTATACTCAGCCCCTACCAAACTAGAATTCTTGGCAGCAACCTTGGCCTCAATCTCAATCTCAATCTCAATATCAAACTCAACCTTGGGCTCAAGGAATGTAAAACCCTTATAGAAGATTCTCTCAATACTATCAATATCCTCCATCATATCCAAACTATCCTCCTCAACAAAATCCTCAACAAAGTCAACAACCACAAATCTAAAACCAAAACCAAAACCAAAATCCACAACTCTCTCCACCATTCCCTCAGAAACCAAATCAGTTACCTACCTAACCATTACCAAACCCCAACAATAAAAATCCTCAGAACACCTACAAGATAGAAGAACAACAATTTCCAACCTATATGATTACTCCTCTAGATCTTAATGATGTCCAACTTAGATCTGGTAGGATATTAGAAAAGAAAAATTCTTCTGTAGTCATTCAAGAACAAAACAATTCTGAGGAAGATTCTCTACAACCCAATAAAAGTTTTGAAAAAAAAAACTTCTCTTCAAAACCAAAATTTTGAAAATGAAGAACAAAGAGAACCAATAAACACAACTCATATAATAGAGAAACCATTAGTATCTACTTCTATACCTCCTTTTCCTGAAAGATTACAAGTCGATAGAGGAGTAGAAAATCTTATTATGTTTCGTAATTATGATTTCCTAGAATTGAAATTTTTTTGTATCAAAATCCGTTTGTTGCAAGCCATCAAGGAAATTACAATTTTAGCTAAAAAAAAAAAGGAGTTGAGCATGAATAAGCCAAGAAGAGAAACAAAAGAAATAAAAAGAATTCAGCTTGTAAGAAAAATAGCAGATATAATGATGGAAAAAATTGTCATTCAAAAATATTTAGATCCAGGAAGTTCAGTTGTAAAAATACACATCAATGGAGTTGAAATTCCAAATACATTGATTGATTTAGGAGTAGCAATAAACATCATGATCAAACAAACCATGGAACAATTCAAGCTTTCTAATCTTCTTTATACACTTACATTACTACAATTAGCAAATAGATCTATAATCAAGCCAGAAGGTGTGTTAGAAGATATCTCAGTGTCCTTAGATTCTTGGGAGTATCCAGTTGATTTTATTATTTTAACTCCTAAGAATAATCTAGGAGGACACCCACTCATATTAGGAAGACCTTCATTGGCTACAACTGATGCTTTCATTAGCTATAGATCTAGTGACATGTATATTTCTGATGGTAATTCAACTAAGTAATTCACTCTATATCCTCCAGCAAGAATAATTAATGAGATATATGACAAAGAATGGATTGATGATGAAGATGATATACATCCTCTATTTACTATTTCAATCGTTAGTGAAGATAGTCAAATATTAAATACAATAGAAAATTATGAATCATCTCCAAAATATGAACATGATCAATCTCAAGCAAAATCCACTATTGAATATTTTTCATCTAGGCAGATGTCTCTTTAATCTATGGAATAATTTGGTAGCTCTACAGTTGAAATATTTATAGGGAAAACCTTGAAAATAAACAATAACTTGGAAAAATTACAACAGGAAAAGCTAATCAAAACATTACAACAACATTCTTCTGCATATGCATGTGAATACACTAACATGAAAGGAATTAGTCCTAAGACTTGTATACATCACATTTACATTGAGGAAAGTTGTAAACCTATCAGACAACCTCAAAGAAAGATGAATCCAAATCTTAGGGAAATTTTTAAAGAAGAGTTGAAAAAATTGTTGAATGTAAACTTCAATTACCCAATTTCAGACAGTCAGTGGGTTTCTCCTCTAGTGATTGTGCCTAAAAAGAATGGTAAATGGAGGGCATACATTGATTATCGAGAATTGAATAAAGCTACCCTAAAAGATAATTTTCATTTACCCTTTATAGATCAAGTGTTGAATACATTAGTAGGTAAAATGTATTTCTCATTCCTCGATGGTTTTAGTGGTTATAATCAAATTCAGGTAGCCTTGTAGATCAAGACAAAGCCACATTCACCTGTTCATGGGAGAACTTATGCCTACCGATTACTTCCTTTTGGATTGTGCAATGCACCTGCAACATTCCAAAGAGCAGTAGTAGGAAATTTTTTTGATCTAATACATGATTGTGTAGAGGTGTATATGGATGAATTTACATTTTATGGTAATACATTTGAAGACGCTTTACCAAAATTGGAAAAGGTTCTTAAAAGGTGTAAGGAAGCAAACCCTTCACTAAGCCATGAAAAATGTTTCATGCTGTTTACAGAAGGGATTTTTTCAGGACATCACATTTCAGGGGATGGAATTAAAGTTGATAAATCTAAATTTGAAGTCATCTCCAAACTATCAATTCCAAATTGTCAAAAAGATGTTTGAATTTTTCTAGAATTCACAGGATATTATAGAATATTTATAGAAAATTTCACCAAAATAGCATCCCCACTCTTCAAACTACTCACCAAAGATTGTGAATTCAGCTGGAATCCTGATTGCCAGTTAGCATTTGAGACTTTAAAACAAAAAATTTCTGAAGCACTAATCTTAAGAGGTCCAAACTGGAAACTAACTTTTCACATTTCAACAGATGCTTCAGATACAACTCTAGGAGCTGTATTAGGAAAAAAAATATTTGATCCCCTATGCCATCTATTACACAAGGAATAATTTGACTCCTTCTTTGTTAAATTACACTGTTACTGAAAAGGAATTCTTGGTTGTTGTTCATGTTATAAAAAAGTTAAAACATTATATAACATGATATGAAACCTTTGTTCATACAGATCACTCTGCAATTAGATACTTAATGAATAAATCTATTATTAATGGCAGAGTTATAATATGGTTATTACTCTTGCAATAATTCAACATCACTATTCTAGGCCAACCTGGAAAACAAAATATAGTTGTTGATTTCTTGTCTAGAATTCAAAATATCAAAGATGACACTCTAGTTGAAGATAAATTTCTTGATGAATATATTTTTGCAATAACTACTTAGACTCCTTGGTTTGCATATATTGCCAATTACTTAGTTACAGGGAAATTACCTTCACATTTTCTTTCTAGAGAGAAAAGAAAAATCATTCAATTAAGTGAAAGATAATCATGGATTACTAATGAATTGTATAAGACATGTCCAAATCTCATTATCAAAAGATGTGTTCCAGAAGATGAAATGCCTAAAATTCTTAAAGCATGTCATGATGAGCCTTGTGGCAGACACTTTGCTGAAAAGAGGATAACCTATAAAATCCTTCATTTAGGATATTATTGGCCATCTATCTTTAAATATGCCAAATAATATGTCAAAAGGTGTGACTGTTTCCAAAGGGTAGGGAAACCTACTCCTTAAAATGAAATTCCATTACAACCTCAGGTATGCATTGAACCTTTTGAAAAATGGGCCTTGGATTTTGTTGGACCTATTGATCCTCCATCTAAAAAGAAGAAGTATATTTTGGTATGCACTGATTATGTCACTAAATGGGTAGAGGCTAAAGAATTACCTTTTTCTAATGAAGGATTTGTAGTTAATTTTCTTTTTTAGGATATCTTCACTCGTTTTGGTGTTCCAAGAGAAATTGTAACAGATCAGGGAACTCATTTTACATCAAAGGTGGTGAAAAGGCTCGTGGAAGATTACAATATTAAGCACAGAAAGTATACTCCTTATCATCCACAGGAAAATGGTCAAGTTGAATCTAACAATAAGGTGATTGAGGGAATTATCACTAAGAATTTTCACCTACACAAAAGAGATTGAGAGGAATGGCTTCCTAAAGCCTTATGGGCCTACAGAACTACATGGAGGAACACAATGGGACATAATCCAACTGAGCTTGTCTATGGGAAGAAAGTTATGTTCCCTATAGAGTTTCAGATCAAAACTTTCAATATGGCAGTTCAATTGGGAATTGATTTATCAGAAGCAAAAAAACATAGATTGGAGCAACTCAATGAGCTTGATGAAATAAGACAAAATGCAGTTCAAAGAACTAGTATAGTCTAGAAACAAAGTGCTAAATGGCATGATAAGTATATCAAGGAGAATAAGTTTCAAGCAGGGGATTGGGCACTTTTTTTCGATTCAAAATTCAAATATTTTCAAGAAAAGTTTTATACTCATTGGCTTGGTCCATATGAGATTGAAAAAATCTTTGATAATTGAGCAGTAAATATAAGGACAATAGATGAAGAAAATATATCTCTTCTTGTGAATGGTCATCAGTTGTAAGTATATCATAAACCACTTTAAAAAGAAGTGTTTGTCAATATTTTCCAAGATAAAATTGATACAAAGTTAGTGAAGAAGAATCCTTCTTCTTCACTAACTTAGCTTTTATTTTTCCTACATTCATTAAAAAAAAAAAAAAACATAAAAGAAATTGTATAAGTATGAAAACCAACCAATGATTGGCATACTTATACAGAAAATACAGGGTGAAAATCAGAGATTTATGACATCATATATTATCCATCTTATTTTCTGTAATAAGTAGTGACACAAAACTACATTCATTGCAGTTCATGATATGCAAATTCATTTCATTCTACAGTTTCATTCCAGCACACTCCACTATCATTTTACATTCCATTCCATAAGTCACTCCACTTTCATTCCATTTTTCACACTCATTCCATTCCATAAGTCATATTCCACTTCCATTCCATTTTTACATTCATTCCATTCATGTTCCATACTTTATTCTTTTTACAGAGTACTTCTACAGTTGACTATATTCTGCAGCTGATTCCATTCTGCAGCCAATTTGATTCTGCAACCACTTCAGCAGTTCTGACACATGACGATTGCAAGGAATTGATGGATTATGTTTTGAAGACCAACATGCTAAAATTAATACCTAAGGATCAACACCAAAGCAAAAAACAAACGAAAAGGTTAAGTTTTAAAGGTAAAGTGCAAAAATTTATTTTTAATAGCAAGGTTAAAACATGAAACATGTGTAATATGAATATTCATATGTTTCCTTGACAAATCATCATTTTATTTGATTGCAATCACCATCATACTACATATCAGCCACATCCTCCATATTGAGTTGCATAACGATCCATCATTACTTCCCTCGTTGATGACTAATGGTCATGATCTATAACGTGACATACTTGTCTACATCTCTCCAAGACCCTACCATCTATTGATTTCTACAAATCCTCCATAACCTTCCATTAGATCCACAACCAATCCATTTCCATATAACAGAAGGGTAATTCTAAAGGTTGAAGAACTCTTCATAGTAGAAGGATGGGGCTCATTGTCAAATCAGAACCAGTTGGAGAAAAGTACATGGAAGGATACCCACAGCTCAAATAATTGTTATAGAAAGCTGGATGGCTTAGGCATAGAGAAATTTAATGTTTTTCATAAGGAGATTACAAAATCCTTTGCCCATTATTTTGATGGAACCGAAGTAGAAATTGGAGATATCAATTTTGCAGTGACTGAGTCATTCATGGTCGAGGCTACAGAAATTCCAAGGCACGGTGAAAGATGGTTCAAAAATAAGGATTTCCACAGTGAATCATGGGAAGTAATACTAAAAAACCTAGGTATGGATGTCTCTGTCTTTAGAAAAGGGATCCTAACTTTAGCTCTTTATAGTAAATGGACGAATATGCTCTTGATTTTACAAAAATTATAACTTGTGAAGGAAGGTTTGGTTGCATGTATCTTACCATATCTGTTTACTAATGAATTTCCTAGATAATGGTGAAATCAATCTTCCTTTCTTTCTGCTAAATAGTTTAAGAAGGATGGCCTCAAATGTGCAAAAGAGAATACAGTTCATAGATACCACCATGCATCATCATGGGTTGGTAAATATATTGATTGAATTTTCCTTTAAGAATTATAGGAGATACCTAGGAGGATTTCCTCGTTAGAAATATTTTTCAAGAAACACCAGAGTCACCCAAGGAAGATAATGTCAAAAGAATCAGAAGAAAAAATACTGATGTAAATGGTCTTTGCATGAGACACGAAACTTCATGCATAAGAATGATGAAAAAATAATTCCCGAATAATTGTGAAATAAAGGAAACAAATCAAGACAAGAGGAAAAGAAAGAAAGAGTTTAAGGTTACAAATGAGGGGAATGAAATTCCTCCAAAACTGATAAGGAGCTCTAGACTCCAAGGTACCATGAATAAGACATTATCAAAAGAGACAAAGCTTATAAATGTAGATGAGGAAACCCCGATACCATTTCCTGTTAACATCTCTCCTACACACAATCCTCAAAATTTTGTTGTTTACCATTTTGAAGGTATCCCGAGTAGAAGATCTCCAGGCATAGACCCAGTGCAACAAAAAATATATGATTAGGTAGAATCACTGGAGAAAATAAGTGCATCAATGAACCCAGAACCTTATGTCAATCCACAATAACCTCTAGTTGATGCTCTCAAGCAAGATATCTATGAACTAGAGATATTGAACAGACATATCAAACATGAGAATGAGACCTTGAAAGAGAAAAATAAATTGGAAAAAGCAATTCATGATAATAATGTTCTGCATTTAGGACTGTGGTATAATAAAAATAGGAAATTGAAGAGGAAGAACAAGTTATTGAACAAAGAAGTCATTAACCTCAAGTATAAGCTTCTTATGAGAAGGCCTAGGATGACAGTCACTTCAAACGTGAACAAAAGAAGGAATTTAGATGTGCTAGCAGAAGTGTCTGAGCAAATGCAGTACGAAAGAAGAACTCACAATTTTGGCAAATTTCATAAGAACATACAATGATTTTGCAGTGGGGGTATGTTGAACCTCAGAATTACCCTCTCCTTAATAGTTTTTCTCACCTCTTTCCATCACTTTCTCATAAGATCACAAACCCCAATCAATGATAAATGCTAGGATTTGTCTTAAGGATGCATAAAAATGATTTCCATATTATATTTTCATGTTCTTTCTATTTGGATAGATTTTTGTAATTTAGTTATAGAATACAGCCTTTTCTGCAAATAATTGTGAATTCCGTAGTTAATCTCATGGTTTGGCAGGTTCCAGGTGTAAAATGAAGAATTGGGCCACATGGGTGTTTCTAGAATCATTTCTACATGGATTCTATCCTATTCACTTGGTCCAAATTGACAGAAAAGCTAGCCTAAAATCATGGTCAAAGATGGATTCAAAGTATGTTAACTGAAAGCAGTAGGACCCTTGATATGCTCTTCCTAGAAAAGCAAGAGTCCAATAGTCCTATTGCAATTATAATTTGGATTAGCCACCTGTAGCAGGTTTATCTCACAAACTGCTATGTATTTTCCTTTAAATATTGGTTGTAAAAGGCCGAGAAGACAGTTCATATTTTAAGTGTTAAGATCAAGCTTTTTGAGGATACTTTGTATTCAAACTTAATTTTATCTTAATACCAAGTTCATGTTGCCAATGAATATTTAAACACATCTTTAATGAGCTATTACTTCAGAGGGCCCCTGCACTAGAGGAGGTTTTTCCTTTATTGTTTTAGTTCAATTTTCATTACTCTATTTTCAGCAAATCTGTTTTCTAATTAGATTGATGTTCATTCCAGTTTTTAGTCAATAGAAAAATATTCAATCACAATTGTTTAGCCTTGTTCTTCTAAGATATTTGGTGAAGATAGATAACTCTATTTTCAGGATCAAATTAAGATTGGAATAATAAGATTACACAGTTGCTTAGTTTCCTTACTATTTTGTCAATTATTTCCTTAGACAGAATTGTAAATTTACTGTATCAACATATGTTTTCAAAATCCATTTCAATATGATGACCATAAACTAAACGGTTAAATGTCTAATTCATACAGTGGTTGAATTTACTTTGCACGTTGTCATTTTATTTCTATGAACTTAGAGACTAAGGAATAGTTGACTTCTCACATAGCATCTCAAGTAGTTAACACTTCACATTGAATGTTGCAGACAATTCAGATACACACTTAGTTGTTTTTACTTAGTCTTACATGCTTTTATATTTTTCTTTCAAAACCTCACTTAATTGTAATCACTAATATTCCTAAAGTTCATTCTAAAAGAAATTGATTTAATCATGTTTCAAGATGGAATGGTTGAATGTTTAATGAGTGCAGTTACTGAGTTACGTTTTTGCAGACTTTACTTAATTTTCTAGTTCATTAAAGTGTAATTGGTTACTTAACACTATCTCAAGAAGATTACACTTCATAATTGAATATTGGAAGTAACTGAGTATACATTAGATTTTTTCATTGCATTTTTTTTGCTTCTAGGACATTAGAATTTTAAGTGCAGACAATTACTTAACATCATCTCAATAAGGTCATACCTCATGATTGAATGTTGAAGTAACCAGAATTACATTAGTCGTTTCATTTTCTCCTTTTACTTAATCCAAGCACTGCAATTTTTCATCTTAGTTTTATAATTAGATCCATGGAATAGAACTAATTATAGGATAAAATAGATGCTCTTTTTTCCAAATCGGGTCTTAACTAGCCAATAGATTTTGGTTTCTTTTATGAAAATTAGACTAACTTAGGAACACTTCATTTTCTTCCTTCTTAAAATTAATTAGATTCATTTAATTTTCATAGTTCTATACTAAGAATTCTTAGACATCAAAGAACAAAACCCCCCCCAAAACAACATAAAATACAAACAACGAAGTAAGAAATAGGTTAAATAAGCACATACAGTGCACCACACTTCATTCGCTTACTTGCCAAGTAGTTGATAATTAATGAAAGTAATTTAAGACATTAAATTGACTAAACAGTTAACCACACAAAACCATTCACTTAAGTGGCTCTTCATATTCAACAAAGGATTCCTAGGAGGGAACTTCACACAATGGGTACCATTGCTTCTGAAGGAGGGAGGAATGATCCAAATGGAAAGTGGCCTAAACCCATGGTATTCATCCACACATGGTATTTATCCACCCATGGTTTTGTAAGTTACTTTTATCCATGGTATTCATTCACCCATGATATGTATCCACCCATGGTATTCATCACCCATGGTATTCATTCACCCATAGTATTCATTCTCCCATGGTATCTACCCATCCATGGAATTTACCTGTGGTATTGTAACTAAAAAATGCTATAATTAAAAAGTCACATCTTGTAAAATGACAAATTTTCCACCACAATTTAACTGTATAGTTGTTCTCTATTTTAATAAAAATTTTCTTTATGGTTTTATTTATGGTGTGTTTTCTCATTCTTATGGAATTTCAATTTTTCATACCTTGGGGGCCTCCCCCCAAGATGTAAAAAATTGAAATGGATCTTGGGGGAATCCCCCAAAGATATTAAAAATTGAAATGCGAGAAAAATGAGAAAACACACCGTAAATACAACCACAAAGAAACTTTTTATTAAAATAGAGAACAATTGTAAAAGCTACATTGTGGTGGACAATCTGTCCTTTTCCAAGATGGGACTTGTTACATATATGATTTTTTAGTTACAATACAAAAATTAAATTCCATGGGTGGGTAAATACCATGGGTGAATGAATACCATGGGTGGATTTCATTTACAATACCATGGGTAAATTCCATGTGTGGATGAATACCATGGGTGGATACATACCATGGGTGAATGAATACCATGGATAAATTCCACTTACAATACCATGGGTGTATGCCACTTTCCATGGTATTTACCCACCCATGGAATTTAACTGTGGTATTGTAACTAAAAAAATATATAAGTAAGAAGTCACATATTGTAAAAAGACAAATTGTCCAACATAATGTAGCTTTGACAATTGTTTTCTGTTTTAATAAAAAATTCCTTTGTGGTTTTATTTATGTTAGAAAATTATATATTATGGAGAAATGCAACACATAAAATATGCATAAAATACAAGCACACAAAACACATAAAACTAGAAAGACACAGATATACGTGGTTCACCCAGTTTGGGCTACGTCCACCCCGAACAGCCAGTCCTTCCTTTCTATTATCCAGAAAAATAAAGAGACAAAACCTACAGCAAATCCAATGTAATATCATTTATTCTCTCTCACAGTCTTCCCTATCTATTTCCCGCTCATAGAATACACATATATTACACAGCCGCAATATAATACCCTCATGCAAAGAGAGGGGTTTCCTTCTAGGGCAAAAAAACCTAAACTAAACATAACTTCTACCATCAGGTCATGCACCTAATGAACGGCTCAGATTGACTAGAAATTACTATACTTTTACAAGGAAATTTTACATCTGTTTTTAGCTTCGGGGGCACTGCCCCTGAAACCCCCGTCGGGGGACCGCTAGCCCCTGGACCCCCCAGCCGGGGGGTCAGCCCCCCCGGACCCCACGAGGGGGACAAGTCCCCCCCCCCGCACCCCCCCGCTGCAAGGGTGTAGAGTTTTCCTGGGGTATATATCCAGCTAAAACAAGGATCTCTAAATCAAGATGAAAATCAGGCTCCACATCCAAAAATCTCCCACTTGGAGACTGATTGTAGCAACTCCACCACTACTTCATTTGCTGGACAATGACTCCTCTTTGGACCTGGCTGTTTCTCATCTTCATCGTCATCCTTGAAGACCAATTGAAACTGAGCATGTTCTCAGTTTCTCCCTGGTTACAACTTTTTTTAGCATATCTGCAGGATTCTGGCTAGTGTGTATCTTTTCTAGCTTCAACTCTCCATCTTCCAATACTGACCGTATGAAATGGTACTTGAGATGTATGTGTTTAGTCCTGGAATGAAATGCTGATTTCTTTGCAAGATGAATAGCACTTTGGCTATCACTGTATAGTGTGCCCATATCATGCTTCTTACCCAATTCATCCATAAACCTTTGTAACCAAATCATTTCTTTACTAGCCTCTGTAGCAGCAACATACTCGGCTTCTATTGTTGAAAGTGCAACAACACTTTGGATTTTGAAACCCAACTAACAGTTGTTCCACCTACAGTAAATACATATCTTGTAGTGCTCCTCCTGTTATCTCTGTCACCTGCCATATCTGCATCAACATATCCCTGTAGAGCAATGTTTGAACCACCAAAGCATAATGCTTGATTTGTGGTACCTCTCAAATATCTGAGAATCCATTTTACTTCCATCCAATGTTCTTTTCCTGGATTATTCATGTACATGCTTACAACTCCCACTGCATGTGCAATATCAGGCCTTGTGCAGACCATTGCATACATTAAGCTTCCAACTGCTGATGCATATGGAACTTTAGACATATAATCCATGTCTTCTTGGGTTTTTGGGCACATCTCCTTACTAAGTTTGAAATGGCTAGCAAAAGGTGTACTAACTGGTTTTGCATTGTGCATATTAAATCTTTTCAACACCTTTTGTATGTACTCATTCTGAGACAGTGTTAATTTTCAATTTTTCCTATCTCTGGTTATTCTCATACCAAGGATCTGTTTTGCAGCTCCCAAATCCTTCATTGCAAATGAATTTTCCAATTTTTGTTTGAGCACATTTATTTCCTGCATGTTAGACCTTGCAACAAGCATGTCATCTACATACAATAACAATATAATATAGCTGCCATCATTTTGCCTTTTTAGATAAACACAATGATCAGAGTGACATCTAGTATAACCTTGTTCAGACATAAACTTGTCAAATTTTAGATATCACTGCCTTGGAGCCTGTTTTAAGCCATACAAGCTCTTCTTTAACCTGCACACCAATTTTTCTTTCCCTTTTACCTCATATCCTTCTGGTTGCTGCATGTATATCTCTTCCTCAAAATCTCCATGGAGAAATGTTGTCTTTACATCTAACTGTTCAAGATGTAAATCTTCCACTGCTACAAGACTTAAGATAGTTCTGATTGAATTCATCTTAACAACAGGAGAAAATATTTCATCAAAATAAATACCTTTCTTCTGTGCAAACCCCTTCACCACAAGTATAGCTTTGTACCTCTGTTTTCCTCCATCTTCTTCCTTCAACCTATAAACCCATTTATTATGCAATGTAGTTTTACCTGCAGGCAACCTGACTAAGTCCCAAGTCTGGTTATGCATTAAGGATTCCATCTCTTCTTCCATGGCTAGCTCCCACTTCTTCCTGCTTTCAACCTACATTTCTTCTTCATAACATTCAGGTTCACCAGAATTAGTCAACAATAAATAATATAATGAAGGAGAGTATCGTTCAGGGGGTCTACTTATCCTGATAGATCTTCTAACACCACTTTCAGGTGTTTGAGGTGCCTGCTGCTGTTGTGGTGGTTGCTGTTGCTGTGGTTGTTGATTATTATTATTTTCAGGCACCTTTACTTTTTCAGATATCTCATCAAGAACCGCGTATTCCTTGCTTTCTTTTTCCTATTTCTTTTCCTGCAACTGATTCTTATACAAGACCTTTTCATTGAATATTACATCTCTGCTCCTAATGATTTTGTGATTTTCATAATCATATAAGCGATAACCAAAATCATTAACACTATATCCAATAAAGGTACATTTCTTTGATTTTTCCTCAAGCTTTGTTCTGTTTTCTTTATTAATATGGACAAAGGCCTCACAACCAAAAGGCTTTAAAAAAAAGTAGTTTACCTTTTTACCTGTCCATGCTTCCTCTGGAATACCACCATCCAAGGAACTTGAAGGCCCTTTGTTTATTAGATAAACAGCAGTATCTACAACATCTGCCCAAAATTGTAAAGGCAATCCTACATGCAATCTCATGCACTTTGCACGCTCCATGATTGTTCTGTTCATCCTTTCTGACACACCATTTTCTTGTGGTGTTCTTGGAACTGTCTTCTCTCTGCGAATTCCATGCTCTGAACAGTACCTATCAAACTCTTTGCTGCAATATTCACCTCCATTTTCTGATATGAGACACTTCAACTTCTTTCCTATCTCAATCTCAACCAAATCTTTCCATTTCTTGAAAGTATCAAATACATCAGATTTATTTTGAATACAATAAATCCAAGTTTTTCTAGTTGCATCATCAATAAATGTAACATAATAGCGAGAGCCATCGAGAGATGATACCTGAGCAGGTCCCCATACATCTGTATGCACAAGCTCCAATTTTTCGCTCTTCTTTTCTTTCCCAACTCTAAGAAATCCGACTCTCTTCTGTTTTCCATAAATGAAATTCTCACAGAAATCCAAATCAACATTCTTCAAACCTGGCAACAAATTTCTTAAGTGAAGAATATTCATCCCCTTCTCACTCATGTGTCCGAGCCTATGATGCCATAATGCTGCATCTGCTCCTTTGGAAGTTAAAGCATTAATAGAGTTAGAAATACCATTGCATAAATACAATGTACCAACCTTTTCGCCTTTTGCTATTACCAGGGCTCCTTTGGTGACCTTCCAAGCTTTATCTGTGAAATTTGTCACACAACCTTCACCGCCTAACTGCCCTGTTGAAATCATATTTTTCTTTAGATCTGGAACATGCCTTACCTCCTTTAATAGCCATTGGTTTCCATTCTGCTGTTTTACAAGAACCTTACCCATTCCAACAATTTTACATGGTTTATCATCACCCAAACGAACTTGTCCAAAATCTCCTTGAACATAGTCATGAAAATATTTCTTATCAGGTGTGGCATGGAATGAAGCCCTTGAATCTATAACCCAAGAATCAGTAACATTTTCGAAAGAAAGAATCAAAGCATCTTGTAACACATCACCTGTCACATTTGCTTCATGATTGTTTTCTTGCTGTGTGTCTCCTTCTTTTCCCTTCCGAGATCTACAGTCTTTCTTCAGGTGTCCTTTCTTTCCGCAATTCCAGCACACTATCCCCGGTCTGGACTTGGATCTGCCTTTCCTTGATTTACTGCGATATCCCGAGCTCTTTCCTCTTTCCATTCTTCTTCCCCTAGACTCTGCACTCAAAGCATTACCTGATGTCTCACCAGAGCTTTTTCGTCGCATTTCCTCGCTAAGGATAACACCAACAACATCATCAAACTTTAAAGTACTAGATCCAGAGACAGAGTTACTAATGGCCATTACTAAACCATTCCAACTCTCTGGCAATGAGCACAAGAATAACAGAGCTCTAACTTCATCATCAAATTTTACCCCTACATAACTTAACTGACTGGTAACTGTATTAAATTCATTTAAATGGTCTGCAACAGATCCACCTTCCGACATCTTCATATTAAATAGTCGTTTCATAAGAAATACCTTGTTTGAGGCCAAGGGTTTTTCATATAGTTTCGCCAATGTCTGCATCAAACCCTCTGTTGTTGTTTCCTTCGAAATATTGAAGGCGACTGACGCCGCAAGGCACAACCGTACTGTTCCGAGTGCCTTTCTATCGAGAATGTTCCATTCCGCGTCTGTCATGGCCGTCGGCTTCTTTGTTTTTCCGCTCAATGGTAGGTACAGATCTTTCTGATACAGATAATATTCCATCTGCATCTTCCATAGCGGGAAGTTTTGGCCATTAAATTTCTCGACCCTAAACTTACCATCTTCCGCCATTGCTCCCACTCAAACTAGGAACCCTTCTTTCCTGCGAGTTTATCAGCCAAATATACCTTCGGCTTTGATACCAGTTGTTAGAAAATTATATATTATGGAGCAATGCAACATATAAATGTGCAAAAAATACAAGCACACAAAACACATAAAACCATAGAGACACAGATATACGTGGTTCACCCAGTTTGGGCTACATCCACCCCAAACAGCCAGTCCTTCCTTTCTATTATCCAGCAAAAATTGAAGAGACAAAACCTACAGCAGATCCACTGTAATATCCTCTGTTCTCTCTCACAGTCTCCCTATCTGTTTCTCGCTCTTCGAATACACTCGTAATACATAGCCGCAATACAATACCCTCATATATACAAGGGAGTTTCCTTCTAGGGCAAAAAAACCCTAAACTAAACATAACTTCTGTCGTCAGATCATCCGCCTATGAACGGCCCAGATTGACTTGAAATTACTATACTTTTACAAGGCAATTTTACATCTTTTTTTTTTTTAGCTTCGAGCCTTGCCCTCGAAACCCCTATGGGGACGGCAGGAGGGTTGCGCAGCCGGAGGTCGGCCCCGGTGGATGAGAGGACAAGTCCCCACACCCCAGCTACAAGGGTGTATGATTTTTCTGGGTTATACATCCAGCTCCAAATAAAACAAGGATCTATGAATCAAGATGAAAATCAGGCTCCACACCCAACAATGATATCTTGAGCGAATCAACTTTTAAATAAATAAATTTCTCCATGTAATTCATTCAATAATTCATCAATCACGGGAATGGGAAATTTATCTTTAATAATGAGCTTATTGAGCTCTCTATATAATCTGAAGACATGCAACATAGTGATCCATCTTTCTTGTGCACCGTCATCTTGCAGGTAGAGAAAGAACTTTGACTAGGTTGAATTATACCAGCCTCTAACATTTCTGCAATCATACGTTCAATTTTTCTCTTTTGGACATAAGGGTATCTGTAGGGCCTGATGTTTGGAGGAACACTTTCTGGAAGAAAATGAATAGCATTTTCATGGTCACGAATAGGTGGGCGTCCTTTGGGAATATTAAACACCTTGGAATGATTGTCCAATACTTTTTGGAGATCTGGAGAAATATATGATTTTGATGTTGGAACTTCTAGTGAGCATAATTGTGCAATTACGCCATGTTGTTCTTTCTTCAAAATATTTTTCATGACATTAGAGCTTATTATCTTTCCTGGCTTCCCTTCGATACCTCATAATTCGATTTCCTTTCCTTCCGAAAAAAAAATCAAGAAAAGTTCGTGAAAATTAAAAGCTATCGTCCACAAAGATTGTAACCATTGTAATCCTAGTACAACATCAGCACCTTCCATTGGGATGGGAAGAATTGGAATATTCAATACATATTCCCCCATGGCTAGGTTTATATTATGGAATTTTACAGAGAAATTTATAGTTCCTCCATTTGCAACCATCACTTGAAATTCTGGTGCTGGCTATAGGAAACAATTCAATTCCTTAGCTACCTTACAATGAATAAAATTATGGGTACTACACGAATCAATCAATACTATTACCTTTTTCTTCTTGATATGTCCTTCTATCTTGAGATTTTGAGGAGTGGTAATTCCTGCCAATGCATTACATGATATGGTCAGACTCATTTCTTCTTCTTCTAGGGTTTCTTCCTGGTGTATATCCTCAACTTTTGAAGTTTCTTCTTCATTTTCTTCCTCCTCTTCACAATCTATGTAAAATAATTTCTTCTCAACGCACTTATGACCTTTTTTGTATTTGCTATCACAACTATTGCAAAGCGCTTTTTCTCTTTTTTCTTCCAATTTTTGTGGTGTCAACCTTGTAGGTTGTGGAAGTCTAGGAGTAGCAACACTTCCAACAATTTACAGTGTGTTCTCTCATTTTTATGGCATTTCAATTTTTCAGATCTTGGGGAGCTTCCCCCCAAAATCCATTTAAATTTGTTATATCTTGGGGGCCTCCCCCCAAGATCATATCATGGATGTATCGTATTTTCCATCCATACTTAGCTCAAACTATGACATATGTACAAAAAAAGAAGAATAACTAATAGATATTCAAGCATCATTGTTGTCACATGTATTTTTTTCTTGTTTGCAGAAAATTTGGAACAATGAAGAACTAGGGTTTGACCTAAGTTTTCCAACAAAGGAAGTCGTTGTAGTCTAGATTCTCACTAGAATTTTCACCCCCTTTTTGAAAAAGGAGCGTCTCACTCGAGCCAAAAACATGAAGGAAATAAGGGATCTAGAAAATTGGTGAGAGGTTGAGTTTGTTGTTATATTATTTGTGCAGTTAATCATCTTACTAACGTGCAAAACCATATCATTACTGGAACAACCATTTCTAAAAGGGAAAACAAAGATTCATATATCCATATGAAACAAAATTTAAAGGGGCCATATCGACAATAAATCACTTAACACAATATATTCCCAAAACTCCTTTTATTATTTTTATAGCCAAACCATTACACCAAAAACCCATATAGACTTGCATAATCTCTTATATCATAGAAAATTACACTATAAATTACAATTGATATACATGATTCATAGCTCTGCAGAAGCTGCAAAATTCTTTATGTAATTAATAACGGTGATGGAAAAGATGAATATCAAAAGACACATCTATTGATGCTCGAATTATCCCTCTACATCATCTTTTATAGACTCGCTCACCTAATCTGGTCATTGTGTAGGTTCCTTGATCTCACCTTTGATCAGGTCCATTTTGAAAAATTATTGGTACCTTTATCCTTTTCCTTCTTTCGCAAGTGTTTTTTCCTTCTTTTCTGGTTGTTCAATTCCCGACTCTTACTTCTCTGCCACATTCATATTTCTAGTGATCTGCGTCCAATGGATCTATCTATTCTTCCTCTGCATCTCTTCTTTGATCTTGTTTCCCAAATACCTCCAAAAAATAAATGACCCAATGTTGATCCACCTAAAAGCTCTTTCATCCCATGAACTCTTTCACACAAGGTATTATTGTTGACTATACCTGCATGCTGACTAGGCATCCTAGTCACTCTTGTCACAAAATTTTAGTTTTTTGGGAAAACGATCAAAATGCGATATCTCCCTCATACAACATCGTTTTTTCAAACCATTCATGCTACCAGAATCAAAACGATGAGATCTACTCAGTCGCTTAGGTTTGGTACAGTTTCGAGCACATTTTATCTTGATCAAAATACATGATCTCCTGATCACACGTCTAATACACTAAGACACTAGTGAATTAGTATACATATACACATTGGTGCCTAATAGAATATGGTGCACTATGGCAGATTTGTTTTTTATAAAAGTAAAAAAATTAATGGCGCAGTAAGTACATAAAGTACACCGATGCATATACTACTCAAAAACATTGGAAAAGGGTTAAATTATAAAAAATTTCGTTTGTAAAATTAATTTTTTCTCATCTAGTTATATACTATGATGATGACGTGGTGTTAAACCAGTAGACTATTGCCCTAGTGCACACACAATATAGTGCACCATTGTGGATTTTCTAACTTAAAAATAGCATTGTGCTTATTATATTATAATCACTCGTTTCATTAATTGAACTAAAAGCCATGGTGCTTAGTATTCAATAGTGTCATTGTGGAGTTTTTAACTTTCAAATAATAGTGCGATTATTATATTATAATCATTGGTGTCGTTAATTGAAATGAAAGCAATGGTGCTTAATAGACAGTTGTGCACCGTCAAAGTGTTATTTTTTATAGAATTAAAAACAACGATGCGGTAACTATATATGATGCACCAATTCTTTTGCTACTTTATAGAACCATACCAAGGTTAAATTTAAAAAATGTTGGTCATAAAATTATTTTCACCATTTCAATGCTATATTCCATAAAGAACTAGTGTTTTTCATGTATTCAAATACTTAAGTGTGTAACTACCAAGGCACTAATGATATGCATGTATTCAAATGCCCTAGTGTGTAATGCACTAGTGCTTATACTAATCTATAGCACTAGAAAAAGGTTAAATTTAAACAATGTGGGTCATAAAATGATTTTCACCATTTTAGTATTATATTCCTAAAGCGCATCGATGTTATTCATTTATTCAAATGCCCCAGTGTGTAAATACCAAGAGAAATGATATACTTTTTTTTTTTTAATTAAGTGCACTTGGAAATAGTATGCACCATTTTTGTTACAAGAATGCATCGGAATAGGGTTGAATAAAAAACAATTACTAGTGGTAAATTTCATTTTTACCATTTGCAGCATTGTATAGATCTCAACCACCAGTGCTACTCTTTCCTCACTCAAGCACCCTATCATCCATGCTTCTCTTGCTCACCATCCTTTCATCCCATGCTCAATGTGTGGCTTTTGAATTTTCTCAAACGGTATTGAAATTCATTTTTTTCATTTACATGTTAACTAAGCCTCCTCAACAAGAAAATGTCTAGGTAATATCTCTGTTTCTTCCTAATTGAATTTTCTAGCGTATTAGAATTGAAAATTAGGTTAAATAATCCATTTTTTTTGAAATTTTTTTCTTGTGTGGTGTTCAATAGGTTCTGCTCGCACCACAATCCAATGTGTGAGCTTAACACACCACAATATTTCCAGTGTCTTTGGTAAATTAAAACACAACGTGAAAAGCTATAATTTTTACATCGGTGCATACAGTAAAAGTTACTCCTGGTGCATTTGTATTTACTAAACACAATACATGCATAGTATTAAAAAATAATAGCTCGGTGCAGTCAATAGCCTGAATTTCCAATTTCAGTGGGAAAAGGTTATACGTATGCACTAGTGCGTAATGTTGTCTCGACGCACCTTATTGAAAATAAAAATAACTAACATGTTTGTGTGTAGGTAATATCTATTTTTTTCGCCCTAAGCGATATCTCAATTCATTGATTTCCCTGTCCTAAATTGCTGCTTATAATTGGGAGGTCATGGGGTCAAATAATATATCAACTTGGTCATTACACACTGAAATGGATTTTATAGAAACAAAAAATGTATGACATTTACATAGATCTATAAAATTTATTGCATGCTCATCATGAATACCATACAAATGAAATTTAAAAATTTTAAGATGGAAAATTTTAATTAAATCTAAATCTAAATCCCTATTGATTCTAAATTTTAATTGAATTTTAGATCTATGGGGTTCACATAAGGATCTTATCCTTAAAAATAAAACCTCTTTGAAATTTGGTGTACTTTACAAACTTAAGCACCTCAAGGAAACTAAAGCTTATATAAAATCTATGTACACCATTATGAATCCATCCTACATAATAGGGAACCATTTTTCTATTAAAAATTACAAAATTATAAGAATATTCAAATGTCACATTTATATATTACAAATATCATACATTCGAGATCTCTTATTCTAGATTATATTACACTTAATAAAATTACTAATATCATTTACCCTTAATAAAATTAATAAAATTTGGTAGGAGGGTTGGCGAATTAGGCTTTTTAATGGCTGGATTGAGCCTTTAGGCTCGATTTAGCCACTATTTTACCATGTATGTGATTCGATCGAGAAATTATAATTCTAAATTTAAGCACTCGATCGAGCTCCTGAAGTACTACAAATTACAATTTCAACACCCCTTCTGCATATTTCTTTACAACCCCATTTTTTACTATAGAGAATTTAAAAATTAGGGTCTTTAAAATTTCAATGACACTTTCGAAGATTTAAAAAATTGGGTCTTTAAAAATGTATTAGTTCTCACGTGTTCAGGTGTAAAAGTTAAATTAAATGAAATTAACAATATAAGACAAACATGAAATACTCAACATAAATTATGGATAAGTGTGTGCAAGAAAGAGAAACAAGATGACACACATATGACAACAAAGTTTGTCTAGTGTGGACAACGTCTCTCGGCCTTGCTTCAGTCTTGGGGTATACGCTTTATTGATCTTAGAAACTAGATAATGAGTACATATAATCTTTGTCAATGCAATAAAGGGAATCTCTCCTAGAGTGGCACTGCCTCTCCTACAAAGAGACATTCTGCTACAAAAAATTCTTACTCATTGAGTCATTCACTTTCAACAAGAAAAGAAAGCATAAAAAGGGACACTCTCACATATACTGGAAACATGTCCTCTTGAATCTACTTCTAAAAATCAACTCATACTCATCCTTTTCACAATTCTCATGTAATTCATATATCAATGATGATAAACTTGACTACTTCATGATGAAGTGTCACCCTCTAAACCCCAATCAATAGCTCACTTGATAATATGTTACTCAAATGAGAAAAAGGATGTCCACAAAAGAATTCCTTGCAAAATTATTACTCATTTGAGTAGAAACTCGACTATATTTCACTAAGGCCGTCTAGGCCTCCCTATGGAAACTACCTTGGAAATAATGGAAGGATTAGATCTAAACCACCTAGATAAATTGTGGTGCATTATCTTGCTCCAATATTAATTATGATGCTTCCATACTGCTCATAAGGTTCCAAAACCTCTATCTTGAATCTTACAGTGCTCAAAAAGACCTTAGAATGGCCAAAATACCTCCCTTCTCCAAAAGGCATTGTAATTGTTCTAAAAATGTTGTGTGCTATACTAAATAAACAAAAAACTAGGCCCAATTCCCAACGGTGGTGCATTTGATTATTTTTTGATAGGTCACAGGTTCAATCCGTCGGAGGCACATTTTTTTCTTTCAATATTAAATAAATCTTATTTGGTCAACGACCCGTCGTTCGGCTCCGCCTCCGGTCATAACCTGAACCATATAACTATTGGAGATTAATTCTGCCCATAACAACCTATTTTCATAACTTTCAAACTTTCTCTGGTCACGTGGCATGACATAAAACCTCAGTCCATTATCTTGACACATAAGTCCTATAATTTTGTGGTGGGAGTTCATTGGGTCCAATATCCTCGATGCCTTTGGTGTTAAGCCTTACTAATTTGGATGGAGGGTAGATCCCTACAAGTTGATCTACCTGGATTTTCCCGTGGATGTAGCAACCACCTAATGTCTTTGAATCACATTAAAAAATAAGGTATTTTATATGTTTCTCTCTAATGAATTTTTTAACGGATTAGAATTTCAAATTAGGTCCAAAATATTATTGTTTTTGAATTTTCTTTCATACACAGTGTATTCTACAACTTTGGCTCACACTGATAGTGTTGCACGTTATAAATTTATAGAGTGCACTATAATATAGTGCATGACTTTAAGGCACCATAGTTTTGTTGGTGTGTTTGGTAAATTACAATATATCGGGAAAGGATCTAATTTCTAAATCGATGCGTATGGTAAAATTTACTCCCGGTGCATTTATATTTACCAAAACACCACATGCATATAATTAAAAAGATATAGCTTACTGCATTCGATAACCTAAATGTCCTATTTGAATGCGAAAAAGCTATATGTATGCATCAATGTAGAATGTTGTCTCAATGCACCATCTTTAAAATAAAAATAACAAATGTGTTCACATGTATGTGAACCAAAAGAGGTACATGATATGAATGTACACATCATGGTTGGTGCTTTTCTGTTTGGTGGTGAGGGAGTAGCAACAAGAGTAGGAAAAAATTGTGGACCAATGCAATATTGTTCGACCATGGGAAGCACGAGAGAGGGAGATATATTTATACCCTCACCCTATTACCAAAGAGACCAGAAAGCTCTTGAAGAATTTAGTCCTCCTTAAGTACTATGAGGAGGCTACATCCCTAAAGTCACACTCTAGTTTGTTGGAACAATTGATCCATCATTGGGATGTCCACCAACAATATTTCTATGTCATCCCTAACACATCATATAGGCCCTCTCACGATGAAATATTTTTTATCTCTAGCCTATACAAGATAGGGGAAGATTTTCCTGAGTTCCCTTACGTCCCCCATGGCGTTTCACTAGAGAGTCAACTTGTCTACTCTTAGAGATATGTTGGAGATCATGTAGTGCATGCAATATACTCTTCGGGGATTGGTGGAGAGCTATGAATCTATTCTTTTGGTGCACACATTGAGGTTAGGTTCCTCTCAGTATTAGTGAGCACCATTGCACATTATATTAGTGATGGTAAGTGCCTTAATTTACATCCTTTGTTTTATGTCAATTATTTGAGGCAGAGCCGATGACGTATGAGATGGTCTACCATTTTTATGTGAAATTTTTGTAGGGCTTTAGAAAGATGTCATGCTATGATACATGGGAGGGGGAAATGCTATTTCACTTCAAATATTTTTTATTTCTTTTTTGAGAGGTTTATGGAGATGAGGCCTGCTTTTGACCGTCAACGTCTTAGGCTGATAACTGAGGTGAAAATGCGCATGTTAGGCAAGATGATCCCCAAGAGGGGTTTGCCAAAGTATCTGACTAGGATTTCTACCGAGGCACTAGGGATAATGGCCAGTGAGGATGACCACATTTTTGTCTCGGTGTCATGTCTATATGCGGGGATGGATTGGAGATAGTGTCCCAACTTCCTCTTCACATAAGATGATCCTCCAGACGATGAAGGTAATATTAGTTTTTTATTCAAATTAATCTAGTTCCATTTTATTGTCTTAATTAGTTAGAATAAAATTTATCTTAGCACGTTGTTTAACTTGATTTATTAAATTGTTTAATTAAATTGTCTAATTATTGTTGTGTACTATATATTTTGTAGATATTGGAAGTTTTTCTAGCGACATGTCTCCCCCACTGGAGGGATATGCAGATATGGGTGGGGTCCTGGAGGGTGAGGCACATCCTTAAATGCATAGAAACATTAGCATGTGGGTGCGTAGGATTGGTGTCAGATTCATTATTGATTATTGTGAGCGGCTCTTTAGAATTTAAGTTGAGGAGGGAGTCTTCCCTAAGAGGGATCAAGAAATTAAGGTATATCATAGGCCCGTGAACCTCTTGAGAGACTTCCCACATGATATGATGACTCCTATGCATCATATCGTCAGAGCTACCAATCTATTGGTAGCGAGGAGGTGTGTACATGCACTAGATGCATGACATGGGTCTTCACACAATGCTATCCCACCGAATCATGATGATGAGGGTGGTGTTGGCACTTCTAGTAGTACCACCCCCTCAGATCATATTCAGGGTGTTGGTGATACTTCTAGCAATACTCCAACTCCTTATAATTAACTTCATGATCACCCGGTACTAGCCGCAATGCCTTGTGTTTCTCCTAAGAGAGAAGACCAACTACCTTCTTCTCTGCCTCATGGTTTTTCTGTTGAGGGAGTACTCAACCGTCCATTGTCTTTTGCTACAGGCCGAGCTACCACTATTATGTATGTTGTATAAGATGTTTTATCAAAGTTATTTGACTTGTTTGTGTTTGTGTGTGTTTTTGTATATGTATATATATATATATATATATATATATATATATATATATATATATATATATATATATATATATATATATATATATATATATATGTTCTTGTTGATTACTTAATTTATATGTTGGTGTTGATGTGTATACTTTTAGGTCATGTTATACATGTTCATTTAATGTGATTTTAGATACATGTGTATGTGATAGGAGTTAGTTCACATGGGATGTATTTGAGGATGTGTCTAGTGATGATGTTAGCTTAGAATGCATGTGTATGTGTTTTGTTACATGTGATCAGAATGATGGCGCCCTATTATATTATTAGATTTATGTCTAGCTAATGGTGTTTATATGTGACAGAGGTGTATATAATTAGATGATGTTTATTTTTATGAAATAATATATATTATAGATTATGTATTGGTGAAGTTATATCAAAATTTTATATATGAAGTTACATGCAAAACGACTTACTTACAAAAAATGCAAAGATATTTTTATAGCTTACAAAGTCTAATATGGTTAAAAATATAATTATACAATTACCATAAATATTTATTTATTTCTTAGACAATTAATACATATTCATTCTAACTTAATTAGTAAAATATTTCAATACTTACAAAATAATTTAGTCAGTTCTTAATAGGATAAAAATGTGTAACTCATGCAATTTTTAATATAAAATAATAATAGTAATAATAAATTATTCAAAAGTACAATTTAAGCAGTGAAAAATTACACAATGGTCTATCTTTATGTAGAGATAGAAAACCACTATAGATCCATCTTAATCACATATTTATGAAGCACTAGAAGAGATTACATCTTTTGACAAGAACAATTTTTTTGAAGTTTTACATTCTAAAAAGATATTTTCTTATAATAAGATTCGATCCCTCTTGGCTCTTGGTAGATCCGTTGTTAAGATGGATCTATATTGATTTATAAAATTAAATTTATTTTTAAATTTAAAAAGCTTAAGTTTTTTTTATAATTAATTTAGATTTTAATATAAGTTCAAAAATTTCTATTTTCATAAAATTTAATTTTTCACTAAAGTTATGAGAGTTTCAAGCAATTTGAATTTAATATTTATTAAAACTCTTAATAATTTAAATTAAAATTTTCTCTCTCTAAAGATGAGGATCAAGAAATGTAAAAAGTTCTCCCTTAAAGAGGCAAGTGAAGTTCTTTTAGTAATAAAGATATAGAATTTTGGTGCTATTTTGGTTCTTTATTTGCTATTGTTGTTTAAATTTATATTTTTTTAATAATGAATATGGGTTAAATAATAGAAAAAATCATATATATATATATATTATTATTATTTCTTAATGAACACCTCAAAGAATATTGATTTTTCCATATACTTATCATGGGATCGTCACTAAAATTCATGTTCTCACATTTCTCCTAGCTAATATTACATAATGTTTACTATGATAAAGGCATGTCTACTTTAAATAATTTAATTATAAATACAAAAAATAGATATTTATTTAACATAATCTAAATAGAAAATAAAAATTCAACGCCAAGTGTAACATCCTCGGATTAAAAAATTCATGTAATAAAGTTAATAAAGGAAAAATAAGATTATGGTCATGGGAAACGTATCCTAAGTTGAATGTTGGGAAAAACATCCTAGTGTGGGTGTTAATATGGTTTATTATGGCTAAGGTAAATTGGAAAAGACAATGGAAAAGGCTTTGGAAAGGCAAGAGACATTATTTGGCATTTTATTTATGAAAATAATGGAAATTGGGAGAAAAGGAAGGTGAAAGGTCACAGGTTGCATGTGAGGAGGAAAATAATGGAAAATTGAAGAAATTAGAGGCCTCATTGATTAAAAGGCTTCTGAGGATCAGTTCGCAACTTTTTCAGTGTTAGATTTTGTCAGTTCAACTTGAGCTCTCTCTCTATTCTCTCTACTCTCACATACTCTTGCACACTTAATATTTTTTTTGGAGCACTCTAGGATTAGGTCAAGGAAATAAAAGAAATGAAAAATAAGAAAAATGGAAGGAAATACCAAGTAAGGAAGAGAAGTATCAATAAGCTACAATGAGATCACTTGTAGGTGTCGATTCGCGCATGTGATATTTTTTCTATATTTGGAATGCATGCTACATGCATGTGTGTATTTGGTTCTGTTATTGTCATTGGCATGGGTTTTTCTAAGTGTGCTAGTGATTTCATCCTTGCCTTTCCATTTCTAGATAATGATGGTGTGATGGGGTTCTATTTTACTTGGTTGAGATGCATTGTCGAATGTTTTCGAAACTTAGTGGGGTGGTATCAGGAGAAGAACAAAATGCCTAGGAATCTGTGCATCGGTGAAGGTGGGATTGCGGTAAATTTGGCTTGTGTGTACCTTTGTGGGCCTATGAATCCTTGATAGGTGAATGGTGGGATATAAGGTAAAGCATAGAGGTGTGTTCCCTTGTTTAGGCTTAGGAATCCTCGACCAGTGAATCGAGGGATATATGGTCAAGCTTAGAGGGTGGAATCTCTATTAGGCCTAGGAATCCTCGACTAGTGAATGGAGGGATATGCGGTAATGCCGAGACGGTGGAGTCTTGATTAGGCCTGTGAATACTCGACCAGTGAATGGTGTGATATATAGTAAATCTTATATACTGGAGATAGAAAAATTCCTCACGATTTAGGTGGATAGGTCTAGAGACATCCATGTTTGTATATGCCTAGTGATTCCTAGACCGGTATATGGTGGGATTGGAGTAAAGCCTTGTAGTGTATGTTTCTTGTTTGGGCCTAGGAATCTCGTGGTGTGATTGCGATAAAGCATGAGGAAGCCTTGATTTGTTTTTTTGTGATTCCCACATTCATGCTTGAAACATGGCACGGGGGTGATTAGCTGAAGGAAATTTTTTTGTTCAGCCTAATCTATGGTCGGGTTGTACTTGGAAGTCCCTAACCTGGTTGCATTTTGCATATGTTAATAAGAGATCTTTTTCTCTTGTGTATTATTCTTAAATTTGTTTGTTTTTATGTGATATTAATGGTTGTTTTATCATTGTTATTTTGTTTATTTTATGTTTGTTATAAGCATTCTTTTATTACAAATATTAGACATGTCTCTCATTATTTTATGTTTAATAAATTAATGAACAATGAATGTATGACCTAATAGTTGGTAATGTATTTATTATGAGAGGGAATAAAACCTTCTTGATGATTCTTAGATAATAATTAAGTTCCTATGCTCTGATGTGTTTATATGACCTGTAGATTAGTTGTTCATGATGTATTTGACAGAATGCATGCCATGGCTAGGCCTTGTCAGATCAATTACTTGTTCAAATTTTCCATTAGAGGTCTTGTCATCATGTTATTTATTATTTATATAAGTTTCATGAAGTTATACGAAGTGGCCTGAGCCCTGTACCTGAATAAGTGGTTTAGAATCTGAGGTCACTAGCACAAAACTACCTAAAGAAGGTTGCGGTCACATGCATGCCTAGTTGTGCATGTGACTCGAGGGTTTCAGTCACATGGAGGTTTTGTCATTAGCGTGTATGGGGCTTTAGTTTATAAAAAAATTAATTTATCTTAAGGGTAGAGCACTTGGAATGGTTGGCTGGATCTTCAAGGTCATGTAGGATTTGAGGAAGGTTTGATTGGTCTTGTCTTCTCGGCTCCACATCATTAACTATTCTTGGTAAGTTGAATCATATCATAGTAACTGTTCATCACATGTTTGCCTCGGTGGAATATTTAGGCTAGGTAACTATGGGAGGAGGGTGCTACATAGTAGTATCAGAGCATGGTTTACTGTAGTATCCCTTTTCAGGAAAATTAGCAATATTGACACCAAAAATGCAGTTTTCAGAAAATCACACTATAACAGTAAGAAAAATTACTTGGATTCATTATTTTATGTAGTATATCCCTCAAATACATAAGGGCATTAGAAAAAAATCATTCTATCTATGTTAAACAGATCTCCCAAGCCCAACATAGGCTAAAAACACCCAAACCCCATGACTTTAACAACACAGAATTTATGAAGCATAAGACGACGTAGTTTCATGAGGGTTTCTACTACAGAAAAATGGAAATCAATGGATCAGATGATATATTACTCAAAGAGCTGAGAAAATGGAGATCTAGTCTCTTTTATACAATCTTGAGATAACCCAATAAGGTTTTCTTGAAAGCATGAAGTAGAAAAAGTAGATCTCCAAATACATGACTTTAAACTATGTTTTCTGACTGCAGCACTACATACATATGGCTGGAAAATACAAGAAATGGCTGAAAGTACTCCTTGCTAGCTTTTCGGGAGAAAGATTTACCGTTTCCCTAGGAAACTAGCTCACAAACAAGGGTTTTAACCCTACCACTGCAACACCATGAAAAATAATGCAATTTATCCAAGGGACTGTGCTGCAGCTGTAGGTGGCTGCTTGAACCAATGTCTGATAGTGGAAAGATAGCCCAGAATAATTCTCTTAGATCCTTCACCAAGCTCTCCAAGAAAGAGTGTGGAATTCTCGCATGAGAATACCTTGCACTAAACAGTGTAGCAAACCCAGCTAAAGAACTGAAGTATGCAAGAAGTCATCAGAATCAATCATAAAAAATATTCTAAATGCTTCTCATGGCTTCCATCCCTTTCATTTTATTCTTGGTGAACCTTATCATCCTTGGCCCCACTAATTCAGGATGTTACTTCCTTGCAAAGATTCCTCCTCCAAAACGGCATTGTTCCCACTAGCTCTATGTTCTATTTTGGTAGCGTTGTTGATTTGGTCAACATGGATCTAGTCCACATGCATTGCCACCTTTCACACCCAAGGTGGCTTTATTTTTCCTACCTAAATTAATCCCCCTTCACATTGGAAGTTTTTTGTTCCTACTAAAGAGATTTAAGGGTATCCCTACCCCATTTATTCTTCTAGAATGAAAAATAGAGAAACATATAATATTCCAAATAGAAATAAGATAATTCGGAATATTATAGTCCTCCCCTCCCAAAATTTTCTTTTCCTCAAGAAAAGTAAAGAAGGATGCTGCAAAATTTTCTCTCCTTCCCAAGTTGCATCCTCATCAGGAAGATTCCTCCATTGAATCAGATTTTCTTTGATCACCCTACTCCTTAGCTGCCTCTCCCAAGTAACCAAGGTTGCCTCTGGTTGCAAAACTAGATGGCCTTCATCATCAATAGGTGGTAAATCCATTTTGGCAACTGTTAACACTGGAAAATCGTACATCAAAAGATGGCATTAATTAATGTCAAGGCTAAGGATTTACAGGGTAGGAACACATTATGGAATCAAGAAGTATTTAAAATCTCTAAGGTTTTTAGAAAATTAGATTTGAACTAGTCTTAAATGCTAAATTGTGCGCTTAATCCTTTGGGAAGAGCGCCTTCTACGTGCCTTTTTGCCCGATAAGCGCGCATTCTTAGAAATGGAAAAATGTCACTTTCCAGGACCACACAAAGCAAAGGAAAGTTACTCCTTATATGAAGCCGCCTAAGGATAGCCACCAACACCTCCTTAGAGAATATGTGAGCACACAAAGGAATATTTGGAGCACACAATGGAATGATACCTCTCCCTTGGGTCACTATATTATCCATCAAGGGAGGGAAGGAGGATTTGAAACTCACCTATATAAAGCCACCAAGAGATGAAGAAATGGTGATCACATTGTTCATCTATGTGAAATTGCCCAAGAAATACTAGTAGTGTGGGAGGAGGCAGATAGAGGGGACTCGATTATTGGCCACCACAATCACAGTCCATCTGCTTAGGAGAGATAGAGGCCCCGCATCGGCCAGAGAGAAACAAAACTAAAATTCGGCCCCTAAGGAGAGATGGTCTCTTTGCATAGCTCTATCAGCATTTTCTGCTAAAACCCCGTTCTCCTCCTCCATGTGGTATTCCCCAAATTCCTTGATTTTATTTATCAAATTCGAGGAATTTGATAAATCAACAACCTTTGAAATTTGTTTAAATATATCAACCCTAATGACTCTGCAATATCTCCAATATAAATAGGCACCAACTCGGATTTAACTATAAGGTAAAAGCTGAATATTCCGGGGTTTATGTAAACCGCCCGATTACATCACCAATGGAACACTTTATATGCTTTAGGCTGGACCCACATGTATAATTGGCGGAATTCCATTAAATACACACGACTATACCTTAGATTATCCTTTGCGCTACTTCTGAAAGCGACCACCGTCCGATGGCTCCCTCCCAGATCGACAGCGTTCAACGATATCGCGCGGCCTCCCTAGTCAAACTTTAGCGTGCGATGGTGCTCAAGAAAGCGATTTTCGCGGTCCCACCATGTACTATGTGTCGACCATTCCATGGAATCGCTCCCAACTTGGAAATACCGCTCACTCCACAAAAGCAGTGCAATATGGCAGTCCGGTTTCGCAAATCCTCTCACGGATTTGGAACAGTGATTGACCACGGTTAATCGCCTTCCTCCCTACGCTCTCTGTTTGTTAACTTAGGTCAGACCTTGGGTCAGGATTACGATAGCAAAACAATTATATCTCTGCGTAAGCGGGGTTTGCACTATCATTAAACAGAGTTCGACGACCACGATTTCTCTACACAGACCTCGCCTGCGGGTGGGATTAATTCAACAGGGTTTGTTCGGATAATCCAAGGGAAATAGTAGACAGAAGGATGCGGAGACTGTACAACAGTTCCATTCAGAGACTATATACACACAGAGTTCAATCGCCTCACAGTTAAACAAATTTCCTCACAATATCAATTCAATACAGTTTGATAATCAACAGGAACTGAAATTCATTCAACCGGAAGCAATTTATTAACACACAATCTTTTGTTAAAATATCTCCCTCGGTATCCGAGAGGAATCTGATTTATACATTACAATGTGTCTCTTGATTTTCTCTGTGGACAGTTGAAAAAAATCAGCCTAATTACAATAGTTAAACGCCCAAACACTTGTGGTGGTCGAGCTTAAACATTCAACTTCTGTAATCTGTTAATCTAAGTATTAGAAATATTCAGGCGGAGTTTAGTTGAATACATTGCTTCTGATTCAATTTTTTAAGACCTCCTAGCCACAACATGTGGACAAAATCCCCTACATTGTTGGCTAGTGGCTAACATTTGCATGGAACTAAAAAAGAACAATTTTCTTCTTTTTTCTCTCTGTCAATGACTCTTCCTTTTTTACCCACTATTTCTTAAAATTCATCGGTCATCCATTCAGATATTCACCTCTTGACTTTATTCCATTTGATCAAGTATTGAAAGTACTCTTGTCCTCTGGTCCTTCTGAATGGTATTTTATCCAATATCTTCTTTGGTTGCAATGGTTGCGTTGGAGGTAGTTGTTATTTCCACTCAATCTATTCCTTGTCTGCTGCTCTTTCTTCTGCACCATCATCTTCATGTATACGATATGCAACAGTAAAATGGGAATATTCCTATATCGGTGGCAATTCTAATCTCTTAGCATTTGCTTCATTTGCGGAAAACTTTTCGTATCTTGCATGGCCCAATATTTTTGAACTTGAGTTTGTTGTCAACTTTGCCAGAATATCTCCTTTCTCAGTGCGCAAAAATTGATCTCCTACTTAAAAAACGTTACTTCTTCTTAACACTCAAGTCTGCTCACCTTTATCATTTGATGATGTTTGTGGTTGTTGTTCGCCCCCATTCATGTACAGCTAGATCTCGAAGCAGGTATATACATCTGGCTCCTTGACTCTTTCGCACTTCTAGGTTTCCTGTCTTGATATTCTGGGGTGCATTCCATAAAAAATATGGAATGGACTCTGCCCTATGCTTCTGTTTGGTGAGTCACTATATGCATATAATGCCTGAGGCAAAATATGATCCCACTTCTTGGGATGCTCTCCTGCAAGACTTCTCAACAAATTTCCCAGACTCCTATTCACTACCTCAGTTTGTCCATAAGTCTGAGGATGATAAGCTGAGCTGAAACTCAGTTTGGTACCAAGTTTCTTCCACAGTGTCCTCCAAAAATGGCCCACAAATCTGGTGTCTTTGTCTGAAACAATACTCTTGGGCAACCCATGCAATCTAACAACTTATTTGAAAAACAAGTTAGCAACATGGGTGGCATCACTAGTTTTATAGCATGGAATAAAATGTGCCATTTTGGAGAATCTGTCCACTACAACAAAGACTGCATCATTCCCTCTCTGAGTCTTGGGAAATCCTAGAAAAAAATCCATACTCACCATGTCCCAAGGCCTATCTGGAATAGGCAAGGGAGTGTACAATCCTGCATTCTGGCTCCTTCCTTTAGCATATTGACAGATTTTTCAATTCTTCACAAAACTATCCACTTCTATTCTCATCTTGGGCTAGTAATAAAAGTGACTCAACTGCTCATAAGTTTTATCAGTACCAAAGTGTCCAGCAAGTCCACCACTATGCTTCTCCTTGATCAAATTTTCTCTCATGGAACAATTGGTACACATAGTTGGTTTCTTCTGAATAACAAGTCCTCCTACAAGAAATAATCCAGCCACTGGCTTCGATCTATTAGAACAGGGTTACAACATGCCTCAAATGCTTCCTTAAAATCTAAATCTGTTTTGTACAATTCTTTGAGAAAATCAAATCCTACAACTTCAAAATTAGTTTCTTGAACAAGCATGTGCCTCCTACTCAAAGCATTAGCTACTTTATTTTCTTGGCCACTTATGTGTTTCAAAACAAAGTTAAAACCTTGGAGATATTCAACCCATTTGGCATGCTTATGATTCAACTTGGGCTGCTGTACAATGTACTGCAAAGCATGATTATCAGAGTATAATACAAATTCTTTGGACATAAAATAATGTCTCCACTTTTTCAATGCCTGAAAAATTGCATAGAATTCCTTCTCATAAGAGGAATACTTTCTTCTGGTGTCATTTAGCTTCTCACTGAAATAGGCTACAAGCCTATCATCCTGACTCAACACAGCTCCAATGGCTTCCCCACTGGCATCACACTTCACTTGAAATGGTTTAGTAAAATCAGGCAGAATCAAAACAGGCTTTTCAGTTATCTTTTTCTTCAAAAGTTTAAAGTTTCTTTCTGCTTCAGCAGTCCACTTAAATGGCTGTTTGCTCTTCTTTATTGTCTCAATGATGGGTGCAATAATCTTACTGAAGTTTCTTATAAATTTCCTGTAAAAATTGGCAAGTCCATGGAAACTTCTTACCTCAAAAACATTTATGGGTGAAGGCCACTCCACAATTGCCTTAACCTTTTCTGGGTCCATCTTCAATCCTTCTGCAGAAACAAAAAAGCCCAAATACACCAACTCTTCTTTCATGAATGAGCATTTCTTTAAATTTATCAGCAGTTTCTCTTGGTGCGGCTTCTTCAAGACATGATTAAGATGCCTTAAATGTTCTTCTTTAGTTCTGTTGAAAACTAATATATCATCCAAATATACTATCACAAATTTACCAATGAATTCTTTCAATACTTCATTCATAAGTCTCATGAAAGTGCTAGGTGCATTTGACAACCCAAAAGGCATGACCATCCATTCATACAGTCCTTCATTTGTTTTAAAGGCAGTTTTCCACTCATCACCCTCTTTTATTCTAATCTGATGATATCCACTTTTTAAATCTATCTTTGAAAAATATTTAGCACCACTCAAACAATCCATTAAATCCTCAACTCTGGGCAAAGGGAATCTGTACCTGATTGTTATCTTATTGATTGCTCTGGAATCAGTACACATCCTCTAGCCTCCATCTTTCTTTGGGCTCAATACTGTTGGTACTGCACATGGACTCAAACTTTCTCTGATCAGTCCCTTGTCCACCAATTCCTGTACTTGTCTCCTGATTTCCTCATTTTCTGTGGGAGTCATTCTGTAGGCTGCCTTATTTGGCAGATTTGAACCAGGGATAAAATCTATCTGATGGCTGATCTTTCTCACAGGTGGCAGCTCATCAGGTAAATCATCCACAACAATGTCACAGTAATCATCTAACATCTCTTGGATCTCTACTGGTAAATCAGAAATCTTTGTAGAAGTAAGAACTACTTTAGGTTTGCAAACTAAAGCAAAACTTACCTCTTCTTCTTCTATCTGCTGCAGATATTCCTTCCCACTCAGCAACAAGGTCTTTGGATCAATCACTCTGTTGGATGGCTCTCCTTCTTCCATGGGTATCAATGTATGGTGTACCCCATCTTTGAAGAACTTGTAAGTGTTCTTCTTGCCATCATGCACTGCTGCTCTGTCAAACTGCCAAGGTCTACCCAGCAGTATATGACACACATCCATGGGCATTACATCACACATGACCTTATCTTTGTATTTTCCCATTTGCATCTCTATCTCAAATTGCTCTTTTACAACCAGCTGGTGCCCTTTGTGCAGCCAGGACACCCTGTAGGGAGTTGGATGCTCCCTTGTCTTCAGCTTCCTCAACTTCTCTATCACCTCAGTGGAAACCAGATTGTCTGTGCTGCCACTATCAATGACTAGCTGGCAGCATTTTCCCTGGACTTTGCATATGCTCCTAAACAAAGTCTTCCTTTGTGCAGGCTCAGTGACCTCTTTGGTTTGCTTCAACAGGACCTTGTTAACCACTAAGGACTCTCCCCTTTCTGGTAGAATTTCTTCTTCAATTGGTACCTATTCTCCAGCCTGGGAAACAACATCATTTCTTGGACCAGCACCCACATTCTCTGGGCACTCATAGTGCTTATGTCCCACTTGCTAACATCTATAGCACCTCACTTCTCTACCTCTGCCTCTGCCTCCTCTTCCTCTATAAGAACCCCTTCTGCCTCTTGCATCATCCTCTGTAGATGCATTCTGAGGTGAGCTACTGTTAGCTCCATCCCTGGGTGTAGTAGGCTTTCCTCTACCACCCTGACTTCCCTTTCCAAGGAAAGTACCTCTCGTTTTGGCAGACTTCTTCCTCAGGAGTTTCTCTTCTGCTTTCAAGGCCATCTAATAGGCCTCTTCAACTGTCTTAGGAGACAGAAGACCAATCTCATCTTGGATCTCCAACTTGAGACCATTCACATACCTGGCAGTTTTCTCTGGTGTGTCTTGGAATTTCCCAGCTCTTATGCTCACTCTGTAGAATTCTTCTGTATATTCCTTTACTGTCAGCAACCTCTGTCTCAGGTTCTACATTTTCCTAAACAATGTTAGTTGATAATCACTAGGCAAGAATTTACCTTTTAACTTAGCCATCATTCTGGTCCAGCTCTTGATAGGCTGCTTTCCAACTCTCCTTCTTTCTGCCTGCACTCCATCCCACCAAAGTGCAGCATGTCCCTTCAGCTTTGTTATTGCAAACTTGACCTTCTTATCTTCGCTTATTTCTTCATATTTGAAGCACTTGTTCATTTCATTAATCCAGTCCACCAGCTCCTCTGGATTCAATCCTCCTGTAAAACTCGACACTTCAATCCTGGGCCTAACTGCAGACCCCAGAATAGTTCTAAGGAGCCTCAAGTCAGGAGGAATCTCAACATTTTCTTCAGCTTCTTCTATCTCAGGTTCAATGATGTCTTCAGGATATCTGGGTTGTCTTCGCTCCATGGCATCCATTCTGGCCTCAACCCTCTGCAAAATCCCCAACACTTCTGCATTGGCAATGGGTCCGCCTCTCCTCCTCCCAACACCTCTACCAAATCGAATTGCCATGTCAGCTCTCTGCAAAAACAACTCGAAAACAACAGCTCTGATACCACAAATGACAGAAACAAAATTGAAAGTCATCCCCTAAGGAGAGATGGTCTCCTTTCATAGCTCTGTCAGCATTTTCTGCTAAAATCCTGTTCTCCTCCTCCACGTGGTCTTCCCCAACTTCCCTGATTTTATTTATCAAATTCGAGGAATTTGATAAATAAACATAATGAACAACCTTTGAAATTTATTTAAATATATCAACCCTAATGACTCCGCAATATCTCCAATATAAATAGGCACCAACTCGGATTTAACTTTAAGGTAAAAGCTGAATATTCTGGGGTTTATGTAAACCGCCCGATTACATCACCAATGGAACACTTTATATTCTTTAGGCCGAACCCACATGTATAATTGGTGGAATTCCATTAAATACACATGACTATACCTTAGGTTATCCTTCGCGCTACTTCCGAAAGTGACCACCGTCTGATGGCTTCCTCCCAGATCGACGACGTTCAACGATATCGTGCGACCTCCTTGGTCAAACGTTAACGTGCGATGGAAATGAAAAAAGGGAGTTTTCGGAATCCCGTCATACGCCACGTGTCCACGGCTCTATGGAATAGCACCCAAACAAAAAATACCACTCATCTTCGCAAAAGTGGTGCGATATGGCAGTCCGGTTTCATAAATCCGCTCGCGGATTTGGAACAGTGATTGACCATGGTTAATCGCCTACCTTCCTATGCTCTCCATTTGTTAACTCAGGTCAGGCCTCGGGTCAGGATTCCGATACCAAAACAATTATGTCTCTGCATAAGCGGTTTTTGCACTATCATCAAACAGATTTCGACGACCACGATTTCTCTACACAGACCTCACCTGCGGGTGGGATTAATTCAACAGGGTTTGTTCGGATAATTCAAGAGAAATAGTAGACATTAGGATGCAGGGAATTTACAATAGTTCCATTCAGAAACTATACACACACAGAGTTCAATCGCCTCACAGTTAAACAATTTCCTCACAATATCAATTCAAGACAGTTTGATAAACAATAGGAACTGAAATTCATTCAACCGAAAGCAATTTCTTAACACAAAATCTTTTATTTCATAAATCTCCCCCTTCAATACATCTAAGGGATACAATTTGTATACATTACAATGTGTCTCTTCGGTTCCTCTGTGAGGACCGTTTAGAAAATCAAAAGCCTAATTACAATAATTCAACTAACTGAAACATGACAGATGGATCGAATCTAACTATTTGACTTCTACAAATCTAACTAATCTAAATGAAATAGTCAGTTGAGGTATTGACACCTAGCTGTTACAATTCAAATGTTTTTGAACCCTCCTAGCCACAACATGTGGACAAAACCTCCTACATTGTTGGCTAGTGTCTAACTCCACGCATCGGCATCGGGCGAGCTTGGAAACCAACATCCTTGCATCGGGACCTAGAGCCTTTGCCTAGGGGCCCTTTGGCAAGTGGGTAAAATTTCTTCTCCATTTCAAACATTTAATAATAAGTGGTCTTTGAGCCACCGTTTGCATTATTATCATTTTGAATCTCTTCAATAGCTTCTTATATTTGTGTTTTAGTTTTTAGTTTAATTTGAGCATACATTCGCATATTTTTTCCTCTAGATTATATTCTTTTGAGCTCCACCACTTTCTTCCTATGACCAATATTTTATAGGTGTAGACCACACCCCTTAAACTAGTGCAATTTCGTACACCTGTGCGTCTAATCCACCACCACAGGATTGGCGACTCCACTAACGGTTTACAATTTTATGTGGTTGTGCCATCTCTTGTAGGATAACTTTATCTACGCTGGAGATTGGAGATGACAATCCTCTGATCCATCTTACAGTCCCTAGATTCACTTGGAGTGACACACTAAAGAAGGTAGCTCCTAATATTTTTACTTGCAGGATTTTTGCGAGCAATTTTTTCTCACAGATGTGCAGTGCCCGCGTTCAGGACTGACCTGCATGCAGGAAAGCGCACCTGTCAGAGCCTTTTCCGCGCAAATCATAGGATGAGATTTTATTTTCTATATTCTACATTTTTATGCTTATAAGTGTGCTGGGAAATCCCTAATGTATCTGCCAGCACTTGTATTGATACCCAAGAACTTCTGAGAACTTACTTTTAGCTGCCTTCTGTAGGCTTAGAGTTAGTTTTCATTTAAGTTGGTTTTTTGAAAAAATATTTCACATAGCTTAAGTAGGGGGCGAATTAACCATTGCTTTCCAAAAAATTTATGTTTTTCAAATTTTGGTATGCACACTTAGATTAACTAGTCCAAGTAAGCTACTTTTATTTTCTAGTGTACGAATTGTTTAGTTTAGTTCAATTTATGCATTAGGGATTGCGGGGATATGATCAATTTGTCGATTAGAGCAAGTAATCTCTACTACCTTTTCACCATTCGGTGATCCTAAGTAAGCATATCAATGCTCTGTATTTACAATTTTCCATCTCCCTTTAGTTAGTCACATAGATTAACTAGGAAAATTTGAAAGCGGCCCCTTATCCGCAAATGTTTTCCATTTGAGCCAGAAAGAACATCACATAGTTTAACTAGGGGAATTTTGTAAAATATCACCGATATCCATATGTTAAAACTATGATATTTTTCATCATATTCTCACACACACTCACCCACTAAGCAAAGGAAGACACCTAAAACTAACTTAACAAAACTCACTAAATTCTCCCCACAGGGGTCACAAAAGAATCTATAGTTTAAGTTAGGATCAAGGGGGTAGGCATCCAATAAGCTACCTTGATCATAATTCATATTGAAACATACAAGTTGTGTATTTAAGGAGCTTAAAATCCATCTATCATCCCACGAAAAAAAAAACTCGAGTGCATCAAAGACCCGATTCAGAAGGGGTTAGGCTTAGGCATACTGCGTGCGTTATCAGTTGGGGCTACCTGACCCGGCTGATACTCGGTATTGTTAGCTAACTACTAAGAAGCCGAAGACTTGAATGCTCACATGGGACGATATTTCTTAGTGGCCAAAAACTAGGGCATCCTTTACCCTATAGGGGACAGTGTAGGAAAGCGCCAAACCCTCTACCCTTACCTTCGTGGATTCTCTTCGGCTGACTAGAAGCGTCGCTAGCTCTTATGGGACATTGTGCTAGAACTCGCAAGATATATTATGAAGGCCCAGTTACTTTTGAGTGTGTGAGGACGCATAGGTCTTTTAGTATTTTGAGTATCACACGCAAACAAACAAACAAAACATTTATTTATTTATTTATTTTATTGATTGATCACATAGATTAAGGTAAAGGAAAAATTCATTTCATTTTCACTTTGTTTTATGTATGTGACCATAAATTTTTCGTGATCATAGACTCTATCCTCTCAAATTTTTCCAAAACCTAACCTGGTCGACACCCAAATAGTCCCAATGGAACCTTGTCGATCGACATGTCTTTTGGACCTCCCCCCATTACAGGGAGGGGTTCCAGGTCTTTCGCCATTCAGGTGTCAAAAATAGAACATTTCCACCATCACTGGTTCATCCTTCATTGGAGCAACCATAGTTATGGAACCCTAGTCGGTCTCCCAACACCACACCGCACACCACTCCCCCCTCTAGCCCTAGGGGGCAGAGGAGCGCGTCCCATTCAGGAAGCCAGCTGAACACACATCAGGGTATGTCATAGATTAACCCTTGTTCTAACCATAACTTTTTGTCTTCACATGTTTCCATGGCATCAACCTCCTAGTCACCCTTCCTATCTGCGTTGAATCTACCTAATTTAACCAAGCTCACAAATGACCCCATCGCACACGATCCTTCATGGCCTCCCATGCCCATGAAGCTCCCTTCAGATATACCAAAGTTCGAAGGCAAGCGAGCAGAAGACACAGGTAATCATGTAATGACCTTTCATCTGTGGTGCTCATCGAATAGTATCATCAACGACATTATTCGATTGAGGCTATGTCAACATACTCTTAGGGGAGTAGCTTCGAAGTGGTACATGGAGAAACCTCCTGCTTCACATGGAACCTTTATTGCTCTCGCTATTGCGTTCCTCACTTATTTTCAGTTACCTATTCACCATGATTCAGGAATGGAGTTACTAACTTATTTTAGACAAACCCCCGTTGTCCATATCTTTGACCATCTTCATGAATGGAGGCGGTGTTGCAGTTTATGCAAAGCTAAAATCAACGATCGAGTCCTCTTATATTTATTCTTGAAAACTCTGATTGCAGAGATTTCAAAGGATGCGATGCAGCAATACCCCACATCCAAAGAGGACGCAATCAGTAAAGCCCAGAAGCTTGAACTGATTTATATGCAGTCAGGATACATTTACAATATCTTGCATAACACCCCACACCTGCAAACTTATAAAGAATTGTCAGGCACATCGAATTCTGCAGACATATTAATTGGGTCAATGACCAAGGTTACCTACGCAGCAGTATTCACAATCCTAGTTACGCACATAATTCTATCCAAGACATGTCTCAACCCAGATTTCAAAGTCATCACATGCCTCAGCAAGATTTGACTAGTAGGGTGCAAGTGTATCACCAAGGAGGACCCTATCCTCTGGCTGAGGGGATCCAGTACACAAAGAAACACTGACGGAAGAGCTCCCCCATAACGACCAGGTGCAAACAAGGGACAACGTTATGATCAGTCTGAATCACACGACACACCTACGCAAACTAATGCACAGGTGAAATTTGTGCACCTATCCCAAAATCAATCACACTAGTACAACTAGGAGAACTACCCTCATAACGTGGTTAAGAAAAAAATAAAAAAACAAGCCAAAAAGGAACCCTAGACAGGGGGGAAGCAATCAAAAACACCCACCGTGATCCTAGGCTGGAGGTAACTCTAGTAGGAATCAAAACCAAGAGCCAAGAAATGCCCAACGGCAAGGAAAAAGGCCACCTCTATGAACAAACCATTCTTGTTCAATATGTGGTGAGTATGGGCACTATACTCACCACTGTCCCAATCTCCCCGAGCTAAAAAAGATTTAGAGTAACTGAGGACAAGGAGGATCTTCCCAGCAACCCCCTGTTATGCAAGAACCTTCCCCCCACCAAGGGACAATCAGCACTCAGCAAAAAAACCCAGACGATTCCGAGAAAAATAGTCATGAAATTTACATGACTGGGGAAGAAATTCATTTCCAAACAGGAAATCACAGTTACGACACCCCACCAGACTCCACTACATCAGGGGCTAGTACTAGTGCACCGACTGCACCTTTGACCATTTCAAATATGCCTATAGAACCATTGCCAAAGATGGAAAAGGGACCTAATAGGCGAGCAAGTAACTACTCTAAATCGGCCCATAATTATAGCATTGTGGATGATTTAGCTCAATCACCTGCTACTATGTCCGTTTTGGAAGTACTACAGTCGTGCCCTAAGCAACAGAAAGCCCTACTTTCCGCATTAGGCGCTATCGACCCTACCGATGTGCACATGATGGATTTTGACTTAGACAAAGCCACCAATAGGCTTCCTTCCATGGTCGTCTTCCAAATACCGGTATCGGTCCAGAATATCACTATTCACTGATGTGTCATTGACGAGGGTGCATCGACATGCATCATCTTAAAAAATGTTTGGCAGAAGTTGGGTTCTATTGAACTAAAACCCTCGGTCATAATGCTCCGAGCCTACGACGATCGTCCCTCAACCACCATTGGCCTCTACCAAAATGTCCCGGTCTGTTTAGCTAACAAGACGGTCCACATAGACGTTGAAGTCTTGGACGCTCACCTGGATTACAACATACTCCTCAGACGGAGTTATATGTACGCCATGTCCACCATAGCCTCCTCCATCTTTCGCATTATGATGTTCTCCCACAAGGATCGCATCATTACTGTAGACCAGCTAGCACATAGAGAGAAGCGTCACCTAACCAACACGGATGTAATTCTACCCTATGTAGATATAGCCGCAGATGGTCTTTCATGGTACCAATAATATGGCCCGGGACAATTCAAACCGTCGTCCTTCTTAGGGTCATTCCTAGGAGATCCTCCCATTATCCCTGAGGCATTGCCCGATGCCACGGGGGCCCCGGTGTGCATGATGTCCACATTAAGCACCGAGGTTAGTCTGGACATGGAATCAATTAGTAATGACACTGAAGCATCAGCCACGACAACCTCTCTAGCCTACACCACCTCCCAAACCCCTTCCCTATACCCCCCAACTGGCTTCTTCTCCCAGTAGGTTTTGGAAACACTGGTGTTACCCAACATATCATTGGCGTTCCCAGTTTGGCACCTCGCACTCCCTTCCAGAACATTGGCCACCAAAGTTACTGCCACAGGGTTAAAGCCCCTCAGCCTTGAGGAGCCCCAACCAACCCAAGAAATGGTCGAGACCGCCCCCGCAAAGGAAGTTCCCATTACGAAACTGGTTATCACGGCCAAGAAAACCACAAACAGAGGAAATCAGATGGTGACCCCCTCCATTCAAAGGGATTCACCAGTATGCACCATATGCGATGTTATAGGCCACCCTAACCACATATGTTTGGAGTTGGATGAGTTAAAACCACTCCTCAGCTCCGAAGCAGACACCTCGACACCGCGTTCCCATAAAACGGAACCTACCACCAAAGGTAAAGGAAAAACATTGTGTACCAATAATGCATGCTCTCTCTGTGGAAGCTATGGGAACTATACCCAACATTTCCCAGAGATACCATGATATAGGGATGCCTTACATGCGATTGAGGATCCTATCAGGAGGATCCCTCCATCCAGTATGTCAACAGTGATCCTCGTATCATCCTATACTTATAAGAGGAACATAGGAATGTAGAAAGGACCCTAGTAATGCCCATTATACGTTGCACAGTATGCGATGAATGTGGCCACTACCTTGAAGAGTGTGCAGCCTTGGAGTTCATTCATAGATGGTATCCAATCGAAAGGGTTTACTACGTGGGGCTACGAATAGTGCAATTAACATGCCCATTATGCACCGACAATCACCTTTTGGAGGATTGTCACTACATACCTCACTTCTGGCTAGTCCTTTCTAGCCTTCTCTCAGCCATAGTTCGCCTTTCCCAAAAAGATGATATGGATGCCGAGTCCATCGCCAGCTCCATGACCTAGGAAGATGAGATGAGCGTGTCCATCATGTTCTTAACAGCCGAAGAACGAACTAGTAGGGAACCCCTAGTTACCTCCAACGACACTTCGCAACAATGACCAATGTGTACATTATGCAAAAGGATAGAGCATGCAGTCATCCTTTGCCCTGATTTAGCAGCCTTCCGGTGCTGGTTCCCCATCAGACCTCGAACTGAACTAGACGAAACCTTCATATCAAGTGTGCTGTGATATGTCAGGGTAATCATTACGATCAACATTGTACTTATGCCTCGCAAATTTGTCCCACTATCGACATGATTAATTCCATAGAGAAGAGATAGGAGGATCTCCGGGAATGGCATAAAAAGTACATCGTTGGATCAATGTCTCCACCTCCGCAATGGTGTGTCAAGCCTGACAAGACAACGCACCACAAATGAATAACCTATACCAAGCCTAGGATAACATGCATGTTGGGTATGTGTTATATTCTTTCCACGACTAGCCCATACGACGTAATATTTGCGCTCGGCACGACGAGGTGGCGACCCCCTACAATAGGGAGTCGAGCGACGCCACAACAAGAAGCTTTTTTTTTATTTTTTGGTATGCGGTCCCACTCATATGCGGACCCACCCATGTTTGTGCATGAGTTTGCACATGGTTTTGGGGTACGATGGTTTGCGGCCCCTAGTATTTTGTAGATCCAGTCAAGGGAACTAAGGTTATGTTCTAATCCAGGGTTAATGGATTGAGGTTTATTTGTTAAGTCCTTATATTAATACTGTATTCCCTTATTATGTTAGTGTAGCCCCCCTTATTGTTATTGTTGTACCCCTGTAACCCCCATATTATTATTATTGTTCCCTTACAGTATTATTGTTAGGTCGGCTAGGATTACATTGTGGCCCACTAGGATTACATTATGGCCCCATGGACTCCTATATATAGAAAGGAGGTTTTGTAAATTGGATCATCCAATAATATTTCATTTATGTAATGTATAGGAGGTTGCCCCCTCGAAGTGGCTTATTTATAAGGCGTTGATATCTCTTTTCTTCTCTTTTTGTTGCTGGTTACACAACATTTGGTATCGGAGCTTTGGATTCTAGGGTTTCGCTGCTCCAAACAGGTCATCGTGGAATTTTCGCTATAACGTTTTTTCTACGAAGTTTCAGAAGTTGAAATTTTTAGGGTGCGAAGCCGCAATCTTGAGGAATCTAGTATAAAAATTTCAGAGCTTGGTTCGCAATATTGTCGGAGATATGATCTGTGGAAGTCAGGTCTTTTTTCAGGCTCCTAAACAGGTCATCGTGGAATTTGTGCTATAAATTTTTTTCTACGAAGGTTCAGAATCTGAAATTCATATGGTGCGAAGCTGAAATCTAGAAGAAGTTCGTCAAAAAATTTTAGAGCTTGGTTCGCAATATTTTTGGAGATATGATCTGTGGAAGGTAGTGCTTTTTCAGGCTCCTGAATTTCATCTCAAAGAGGTGATCGTGGGAAAAGTTCAATAACTCTCTCTCTCTGGGCATCGAATTGGAGTGCCGTAAAAAGTGGTCGCAAGTATATAGACCTTATTTTCTTTGCTATCAATTTCAGAGACAAAGGACGGGGAACAAAGGATGACGGGAAAATCGTAAAAGTTCGCTCTACTGAACCAGTCCATAATTAGGTCCTTGTGGGAGATTGGACACAACTTTGTCTTGGAGAATCCAAATCAGATCAGAACTGTGGCATTCGAAAGACAATTCAGAGGGCTACGTTGGTACCGAAATCCAGATATTGAAGTGCTGCAATCACATAGATAATCCAATTTCAATATCGAGCTCTTCAAAAGCAAGAAAAAGGTGTGTATTTTTTCCGAATTGCATAAGTCTTGTTTGAAGAATAAATTTGAATTGATTCCAAGGGCATATTGTAGAATAGATATCAGTATTGGGTTCTAAAAGATGCCCCGTAAAAATAATTCAACACCCATTAAGCCTTCAGAAGGGTCTACTATGACTCATGAAGATGAAGAATTGCAACATGATCTATCAAAATTACAATAGCAAGTGCAACAAATTTCACTCTCGCAAAGAGCAACAAAAAATGAAATGGAATTTTTGAAGAAAGGCATGGAAGAGAAGATGGATGGTTTGAAGAAAGGTGTGGAAGCTAAGATGGATGGCATGGAAGCTGGCATGGAAGCTAAGATGGATGACATGAAAGACAACATGGAAAACAACATGAAAAACATGAAGAATGATCTAAAATCAGACATCGAAGGTTTGACCAAGTTGATATAAGAAATGTTTCCTAATGGTGAAAAGATAGTAGAAGAACCTCGTGATGAGAACAAAATAAATGTTAATCGTGATTTCATAAACTCTAATGTTGGCAGGAAGAACCACCATATTCCAAAAATGGATATGAGGAAGTTTGATGGGAAGGATCCTGTAACATGGATACTACAGATGGAGCAATATTTTGATCTCCATAATGTGCAAAACACACAAAACGTACGCATTGCAACTTTACATTTAGAAAAAAATACATTTGTATGGTATCGATGGCTTTGCTCCCGTAAAAAAATTGTCACTTGGTCAATTTTTACGGAAGAAATGATAGCACATTATGAGGATACAAAGAGCAACACCTTCCTTAGCCAATTGATAAATCTCAAACAAAAGGGTTTAGTGGGGCAGCACATTGAGGACTTCCAAAAATTGAATATAAGGGTAACTGATATTCCAGAGGAACACAGGATTGATCTCTTCATAGGCACTTTAAAGGATAAAATCCAACATGAAGTTCGCGTTCTGGAACCCGATTCATTGGAGAAGGCATTCAGGTTGGCAAGAAAATTTCAAAAGCAAGAACAATGTTGTAGTAAAAAGCCACACAATTATCATACAAATCTAATTATTCACACTCTGTTTAATCAAAGCTAAAGTCACTTATGTTATAGCAGAAATAATTCCTATGTTGCAGTTTAAAATCCAAATAAAGGAAAATCAATCTGCAAGAAAAGAAATCAATCAACCATAGCAGGAACAAGACCCTATTCCTTAATTAGGAACTTCAGCACCTACTGCCTGACACTAATCACACTGTAGAAAAGATAACTCAAGAGACCAAGACCCTATTCCCATGAACAGGAACCTTCGGCACTTGTTCTCCTGTTTCTATTACACTGCAGGAAAATAAAGGCAATTAGTGGGAGCAGGACCCTATTCCTTTGTACAGGAATCTTCAGCACCTGCTTCCCAACATCATACATTCACACAATTAACAGAAATAGATTTCTCAACTTCCCAAGAATGAATGTATTAAACACATACAGCGTTAAAGAAACAGAGTACTCGATGAACTACAGAACTGTGTAACTGATGTCTCAGCAACAGAATTAAAGTAAAGTGCAAACAGCAAAAAGAAATTAAACAAACTACAGAGACAGAAGGGTGAATCTTGTGAGGAAGGCGGGCCCTTTCCCTCTCACAAGATTCCCCAGGGAAAGAATTAAATTGGAGCGCTCAAAAGAAGATTTTATTCATCTGTCAAAAGGAATGATACATTACAGATGGAGTCTAGCTCCAGTTCTCACACAATGTTCTCCTGTAGCTTTCAAAAATGAACTCCCTACTAATGATGATGTCTCCTCTCTTTAAAGAGGAGACATCTTTTACAATTACATGAGAGCAAATCTACGTTTATCCCAAATCTGTTCTCTTTCTCAAAACAGGACTATTCTGTTCTTCCAAAAAAAGATATTGTTACAACAGAGACAACAAGAATGCTATCTTCAGAACGGTCCATGTAACCATGTATTCATGCTGTTACTATTGTTCCACAAAAGGCTCTTCCAGAATCGCAAATTACGAGTGACGGAATTTGCGTGCTTGACGGCTGTTTCAGCAACTAAGTCAGTTGTTTCAGCAACGGCCGCTTGTTCCTAGCAAAGCATATAAATTATCTGCGAACTTTTGGACTTATGTTAGCAACGATGCACTTCGATTAATGATAAAATATAAGAGTATTATGGAATTATATGTAAACAGATTAAACATATAATAAAGAAGAGGATTTTATATACCTTGGGATAAAGTAGATGAAAATGATAATGGAATCCTTTTTAATCATGGTTATAAAGGTAAGATGGTGTCAAAGTATATAGCAAAAATGATACATAGTGGAGTCCTAACATCCCCCCCAGCTGAAAATGTTGCATGTCCTCAGGCAACTCCTAGTCTGAGTCAGAGTCTGAGTACTGATTCTGTGCATGTAGGTTGCTCAAGCAGTAGCTGCAGAAGGTGGCATCTGTAGGAGCTCGGAATCCTCTATTGTTCTGAAAGTGCTGCCACGCTAAAGCTTCATCTCTGCCATCCAATTGGTAGTGACACTGATATTTCTCTGAAGGCAGCCATAAAATTGGAAAATGGAAATGGTAACCAATCCAGTTTTCTCCACAATGTCGAATGCATCTGATATAATTAGGTACCCTGGAAAGTGCAGCTTGAAGATTGTCAGGGTTAAAAGGGTGATAATCTTGTCTTTCTTTACATGACTGCTGCCAAAACATAGTGTTGGCCTTCAATGCAGCAGTCCCCTTTACTCTGATTTGTTGTTGACACTTCAAAAGTGTTGAAGCCTGTAGTTGTTGCATGTACCTATGCATTCCTGGCTTCTGTAAGAATTGGTGATATTGTGCTATAAACATGGCTGGACTTAAAGGTTCTGGTCTAATCCAAAGGAGCCTATTCTCCTCATTATGACTGCTTGCAATAAACGCAGTTTGCCAAGTGAGCTGGTTGGCCAAAAAAGAAACAAATGCCCTTATTTGTATATCACCTGTAATTGGAATAAGATTGACTCTTCTATTTTCGGGAATGGCCTCATTATGAAGGTAAAGTTCGCACAGCAAATGCTGGTCACTTTCAGGGGCCTCAGTAAAAGTCTCAACAAATTGTTCTGAAGTAAGTAATTCATGCGGTCTGCCATCCTTTATTGCTTTTAATTGAAAATAAACTAATCATTCAGAAAGAAAGAGAGAGTAATTTACAGAGGGTTTGCGGGTAGCCATCAACTTCTGTACTAATGAAAACATCAAGGCCATCTTTTCCTTAGATTCCTTGACTTCCTTTTTGGAGTCCCTGAGCTGTTGCAACATCTGTTCCCAACTATCCCAGTTGGCATACATATGATTCTGCCATGCTAACTTATGTTGCTGTAGTATTGTATCTTGTTCTTCAGCATATTGTTTCTTCCATTTGTTCATCAGTTCTAATTGATTCCATGGCAGGGTCTGTGTGCTAGCATTAGAAGTGCTGGGTTGGGACATTGTTTGAGTGGCTGCATTGACTAACTCAGGGCAAGATACCTGTGGTTGTGTTTCTGTCTAAGTGGCTGCACTAACTAGCGCAGGGCGAGATATCTGAGGTTTGGTTTCTTTTTCTACACTTTTTGGGAGTCCTACTGGTTCTTGTGGAGCAGTAGGGCATTCTTCTTTTATTGCAGCTGATGTAGATGCCTCAGATACTTGAATTTTGACTAGTTTGTAGCCCGCCTGCTGGTAAATATTACCACACTCATGGCACATGTATTCCTTGCATGGCTCCCTATTTTGCGTTGATGTTGTGTGTGCTAACATATAGAGATTCAATTCTCTATCAAAAGCTTCTCGTGCCATGGTTAATTCATTCTTGTAGGCTTCCAGTTCAGACTTCAAGAATTCATTCTCCTCCAATAAAGATGTCATAGTATGTAAACCTTGTGTGCTGGTTGATTCTGCTGGGGTAGTCTGCTGATGCACAGCTGTAGCTGGTTCTTGTGGGGCAGCTACAGCTGGTCTCCTGGTATCATTGTGCTTGGTGTATTTTTGTACCACAGTGGCTGATTCTTGTGTTTCAGCCTCTAGGTAAGTGACTGGTTCTTGTGTGACAGTCACTGTTTGAGCCATAAATAATGTCGTATTATCCCGGGGCACTCGTTCTTGTGTGGCAGTGCCACCGGACGAGACGGGTTGGGAGGTTTGAAATGGGGATGAAGATTGGAGTCTTAATAGAATAGTGGCGGGGTTAGGGGAAATGGGAGTAACTCCTGTTTCAACAGTCATCTTCATTTTCCTTTTTGGTAGGAAAGCAGAGAAGTCACTGTATTTCCTTTTCTTTGCGGGGGAGGATTCTTTTCTGGGGGAAGGGCTTTCGAAAGAGGTGATTGGAATTTAGCCCTTGTCTGTCGTTTGGAGACAGAGACTGTTGGGGTTCTTTTCTTCGTTTTATAAGTAGGTGGGGATGGGGGTGTTAGAGAGTCGTCACTAGGGACAAAAATAGTGGGGACGGTTGACTCTACTAAGTGGGACGAGCTTGGGGTTGGGTCAACTGGCTCTGGGGATGAAATTACTGGGAAGTGTGGAATATCGTCCTGTTGCCCTTCATAAGGAATCTCAGGAGTGTCTTGGGAACTTTCGGGTTGTTGGGACATTTGGGCCTGCTGAGGAATTTCAGCCTGCTGGAGAAGAAGAAGTGGATTATTCAGGGGGAGGTTTTGCTGAGCAAAACCCCTCTGAATTAACAATTGGCATAAACGATGGTGGGTGAGGGATAACAATGGGAATTTAGCCTGTCTGCAATAATAAGACATGTTTCTGATACAACCAAGCAGATAATAGGGAATATTAACTATTCGACCATTTCTCAAATGATTCATCAAAACGAAGTCATGGTTGTACACTACCTGGTAACGCCCTTCGCATGTCAAGTAGTGCTTGATGAATTCTGCTACTGTTGGCCATGGTCGAGGAAGTGAATGCAGACTTACACCGCGGCCTTTAAGTTCAACTGGCTCATCTGGACGAAGAAAATCTTGTTGTGCATTCAAAATAACCTGCTTTCTGCTGAACCAGCGAGTCCCAATAGCTGGCAACCCTGAAACTTGAACTATGTCCTCCTCTGTTACTGAAATGCGGACCCCTTGAACCACTGAGAAATCCCCTTGAAGGTTCTGTGCAAACTCTAAAACTTGTTCCTGATCAAATTCGCCCAACCTTTCAAAATATGTTGTCCATCCTGCTTGTTGGAAAATTTGATAGGCTTCCGGGAACAATTGAAGAAGATTTATCGAACCAGGCTCGTGTCTGATGGCCGACCCTCCCATGGCTACTAGCTTTGAGTTACATGCAGAGGCACAGAAGACAGTAAACACAGGCTTTGGTCATGCTAGTTGTTGCAACAGAGGCTGCGGAGTCTCAATGACGGCGGAAGTGGATATGAAAAAGGACGGAGGATTGGTTAATGCGAAATGATTATTCAGTTTTCGAAATTCCCCCCCCCTACGTATGGTGTAATGATGATTGGGCGTGTGAAGATTGTAATCATTATGAGCGAAATCCTTTCTTTAATATAATTTAACTGTATTACATTAAAACCACATACCTTACATTTTTACCTTTGGTTTAATAATTCGAAGTGTAGAGTGCTTCAAAATGGCTTAATATACATGGAAGAATCTGTAGATTTCTCTGAAATTTAGAACAGGAGTGTAACAGGATCTGCTCAGCGCTGAATAATTTTCACCCAAAGGATCTGAAGTGTAAATGTGGAGAACTAAAAAGCTTGTATACCAACGGAAAGAAATGATGTTTTA
>JAXQQM020088289.1:0-33721 GCA_034641835.2 Pinus albicaulis
TGTTGGGAAAAATACGGAGAGGGGGGGGTGAATCAATATTTAGGGCAAACTAAAACTTTTTACTTTTTCATGCTCTAAAACCCATACGCTACTTTGTTGAAGCCAACTAGCGTATACACGCGGATATCCTTCATAAAACTCGCGTATACACAGAGATCTAATTATGCCATTAGTTCTTCACTTATATCATTCCATCATTCATTCATTAGATGTTATATAAATAGTAAACATGTGCAGTAAGAACAGAATAAACCATCACACAAAGCATCACACATGAACACCAGGATTTTTTAGGTGGAAACCCAAGTCGGGAGAAAACCACCGCTGCAGTTGCTCAGCCTTCAATATTTTATTATAGAGAAAACATTTTACAACATATGTGCTGGCGCAGACTTGACCAGCACGCAGGCACCCACCTGCGCTCGTTTACCAGCCTCTCCTGGAAGGGAGCTCCAACCCCCTGACTCGTTTACCAGCCTCTCCCGGAAGGGAGCTACGACCCCCCGATCTCGTTTACCAGCCTCACCTGGAAGGGAGCTACAACCCCCTGACTGAAGGCTACAACCCTCAGCACCACCTTGGACCACGTTTCATCAATTTTCACACTAGATCCAACAACTTCAATAGAACACCACTTGCAGGCCACATTTCATCATATTTTCATACTGGACCCTTTCCATACTTTTAAGCACAAACATACATCACCAACAGATACAGATCAACACAGATCAGATAGCGGGAGGGACGTTATAACAGATCAGTTATTTATACCCCTTTACTCTATCAACCCTAGTTTGCATACGCTACGCTTCTTCACTCGATATTGGCGTATATACACGCTAAGCCCATTCACACAAAACTACCAGATACCTTCCTCAGATGTATTTCATTGCGATAATGCCGCTTTTCTTCTTCAGAGAAGTCAAGCAGATATATCGCTCTCACAAGCATGATTATAGATCTTCAATCATTACAGAGCAGCATACTTCTTCAGATCATATATTCAGTTCAGATTTACCTTTTTACTTCAGACAGATGTTCACCTAGATGTTCGCCTCATCACAGATCTAGTCATTCCATGAGCAAAAACAAGTATATTTCAGATCTAGATCCCCTTCTTCATCACTCCTTCATTGGTGCATCATACATTCAGATCCTTCATTCAATTGTAACCCTTTCCATTCAGATATACTCCAGAGAGAGGTATTCATTCAAGCTCAGACATCTTGCACCCACACTCATTATTTGCACAATGAATTTCTTCTCCTTATATAGGTTTACCCTTTTTCAATACCATGAGCCAAAACCACATTACTTCCGATGGTATTCCTGGACGGGGTCAATTAGGCGAATCATTACCCAATACAATGGGTCAATACCATGGTGGTTACCCCTGGTTTTGCACTTTTTGAGCGCTTTTTGCCCATACGCGACTTGGAACGTTCCTTTCCGCGTGCATACGCGACTTTACCTAGGCCAATCCGCGTATGCCTAGAGACATACTCTTTTTCATCATAGAATTAGCACATGCTGAATTCCTTTCTTCATTGCCTTCTGTACACACTGTAGATACATCAGATTTAGTTCATCAAACCATATTCTATCAAGCACAACTTCATCAAGTAAGTTTCCATTATCTTCATCAAGTGGGTTGTCTTTCAAGGACAACACTCAGCATCATATTGTCAACAAACATCATATCACATCAGATTTACATCATTTACCAAGTCCATCAAGTCAAGAATAACTTCATCAGGTGGTTTGCCATTAAGGACAACACATGTCAACAGTCGCATGTCTTCATCTTCATTTAGTGGGTTGCCATCAAGGACAACACTCTGCATCATATTTCCAACAATCTCCCCCTTTGGACTTGATGGCAACCACGATGGTGTTTGATCACCACAAAAGATAGGTACATTAAGAATACAATTACACCATGTCACTCTCCCCATTCTTTGACACCATTCTTTCTCTTCATTCAAACACCATGTCACTCTCCCCCTTTGACATCAAGGGCAAAGGGCGAATCAAAAACCAACATACTCTCCCCCTTTTCTCCTCATGTGGAAGAAGCATTCTGCAGATCTGATATATACTGAAGTGACCAAGCTCCCCCTGAGTTCATGCTGAATCTTCAAACATATTTTCCAATGAAGTACATGACTCTATGAAGTTCCTATCACCAATGACTCACACTTACATCAAAGATCCATCCAAGTGGATTTACATAAGAGACTCAACTACCCAACCAAGTGGGTTTACAAATTTGACTCAGCTACCCAACCAAGTGGGTTTACAAAATTTGACTCAGCTACCCAACCAAGTGGGTTTACAAATTTGACAAGTCCTTACATGACTGAATATTACAATTTACATCATGGGTCTCCACATGACCTTTTCATCAAAAATACAAATATGACTTTTCATAACCAATACCAAGAAGACCTCAAGAGAGATCATATATCAGAACCACCATAATGCCAACAATGCATTATACTCAACAAAGCTAATGCTCCCCCTGAATCTGTGCAACCAAGAAACCTTTCCAAATGACTAAGGCTCCCCCTTAGTTTGTGCATCCTGAACACTTTCACCAACAAATCATCAAGGCATCTTTATCAAAACATTAGAAATAGAATTATGAGAACTGGAACACCACCAGAGATACCAAACAATATCAGAGATACCAAACAGCACTGCAGCTGTGCTGAAGAGAGCTGAACCAACCAAAAATTGTCAGCAACCAACCATACGCGGTTTTCTGTGCAGGAACTCGCGTATATACGCGACTGTGTTTCAGGAAACCCGCGTATCCCAAGCCATCTTCTAAATTTCAACTAGATCTGATTCTCTGTGAGGCAAAGACAGTGTTCAGCTTCTTTCTGAGACATTTGAATGCTTCCTTGGACTACAGATAGATAGAACAGTGTAGTTGTGTCTTCAAGCGTCATCCAACGGTTGTAGCATCAGCACAATAGTAACCAAGCCTTCAGATTCTTTGCAGCATCAATACAATCTTTCCAAGAGAGATTCTCATATCAGAACAACGTCTTCACATAGGTGTCAAGCAATCATCCATGTGGTCCAACATCACCATGATCTTCAAAATTAACATGAAGTAACATATGTAGGCAAAAGATCTCTCAACCATAGTAACAAAATCTGCATGATTTATTTCTGAATCAAATGACATCCAACTCATCCATGTGTGAGTACAAAAGATACTTATCAACAACCAGGGCTCAAAGTCTCATCACAATAAACCATGTACTAAGTCATCATCATTTTGAGCATGAGTATCACAATAACCAAAGAATAAGCAGTCCTATTGCCAACAATGCAATCATTAGTATTCAACCTGCTACTCCCCCTAAACCAGTGCTCTTCCTTAACTTGTGCAATCTGAAACAACTTCAACAGTAAGTTATTAGCAACAGTCTCTGCATGATCTATCCTCATTTCTGAATTATAAGACAACGAATGCTCTTCATCATAAAGCAACCAGGATTCATCCATAATCTTCAACACAAGAACCCATGTATCATTTCATTATCATGAGTATAACCAGAATAATGCTAACAGTGCAATCATCAGCAGTCAGACTGATGCTCCCCCTGAACCTCTGCTCCAGATCTTCAGTTATCAGATAAATTTTCTCATCATCAATGCATACGCGGTTGTGTCAGCTGGAACTCGCGTGTATACGCGACTTTGTTTCATAGAACCCACGTATGGAAAGTGAAATATAGAAAATTTCACACCTTCATCTCCTCCTGCAAATTTACCTTCTGTTCCTGTCTTTTCTTCACACCAGATGCACTGTCAGAAATACATATAACCAGAATAATCAAATTAATCATGAGATTCATCATGCATTGCTCCCCCTGTGACGATACATTACTAAATCTCATAATGTATCCCACATCATTCCTGCAGTCAATAAGAAAAGTCAGCTTCATAAGCGGATGACTGCAGTAGGGTCAGAATTCCCTACGTTTCTGATCGGTCCTCCATCTTGAATTGAGTGTTTTCTTCAAGAAATTCATTGTCTTCTAGAGCATCCACAAAAATATCCTTTTCTTCTCTAGATTGATTCTTATTCCATCCCTCCATCTTTTTCTAGATTTGTTTAAACTTTCTATTTGTGTGCTGGAAGTTATCCAATTTCTCATATCTGTTCAACCTGCGTTCCTTTTCTACATGTCCATACTTGTTACAAGAATAACATCTCATGTGTCCAGAGAAATAAGCATAAGAGTCATAATGAGTATTTCTAATCTTCCTCCTTTTACAATCAGCTGCTTTATGTCCATACTTGTTACATGAGAAACAATATCCCTTGAAGCTACCAGAGTACCTTTCTGAATAGAATCTGTTTGTTTGTGGCTGAATTGTTCTGCTTCTGCAATTTGCTACAGCATGCCCATAATTATGACATTTAAAACACTCAACGTTCTTGAATAAATTCCTTTGAGAGTTCATGATTGTTGGTTGATATTTTGTTTCTTTCAACACTTTAGATTTTGCATTGATGTCCTTTGATTCTTTAGCACCTCCTTGTGAGCTAGATTCTCCTTTAACAGTTTCATGGAAACCAAGACCAAGTTTGATAGCAGGAGACCTTTGATTACTTAGAATATTGTCCAAAATATTATTACTATCATGAAACCTCAAAAGTTTTACCTTTTCTTCTAATTTACCTTTGAGAATGTTTACCTCAACCTCCAAGGCTTGACATTGCTTTGTCATGCTTTCTTCTTTCCTTCTTCCATCTTCTACTTGATCCTTCAGATTTAGAATCTCTTCTTTCAACCAATTTTCGTTTTCTTCACATGTTTGTTGCAGCTCTTCATTCTTCTTATTTGATTTTTCCAGATCTTCTTCGAGAGAGATGATTTCTGCTTCAAGGCCTTCCTTTTCAAATGTTTGTAGAGGTTCCTCATTCTTCTTACTTGATGCTTCAAGATCTGTTTGTAGAGAGATGATTGCAGCTTCAAGTCCTTCATTCTTCTTGCTTGATTTTTCGAGATCTGCATTTAGATCGTTCATTTCTGCTTCTAGTTCTTTAATTCGATTGGATGCATAAGTATGAAACCTTTGATACTTGTCCACCTGTCCATTTAGCATTTCTATTTGTTTTTCCATTTGAGATATCATCTCTTTGTTGATAGATTCTTGCGTCTTAGATGAACTTTGTAGTTCTTCAACTTTAACCTTGAGAGCTTCTTCTAGATCCACAACTTTACTTTCACTATCTTCACTATTGTTTGTACAACGAAGATCATTCAAAGGATGACCCCAATCACTATCTGATTCATCTTCTTCAATTTCTGCTAACCATGTTTTCTGAGAGATCTCCTTGTTTCGAGTAGGCTTCTTCTTTTGCTTCTTTGCCATGAGCACTTTCAGATCATGGTCAGAATCTTCTTCTTCTTCACCGGACACTTCATCATCATCTTCTTTTGCATAATAACTCTTTCTCTTTTCAAATTGTTTCCCTTTACCATGTTTTTCTCTATTAGGACATTTAGCAGCATAGTGACCAACTTTTCCACACTCAAAACATTTGAAGGGAAGCTTACCTTTGAATCTTCCAGTACCTAGTTGGAGCTTTCTCACGAAATTCGCTTCTTCTTCATCAGATATATAGCTGGATTCTTTGACAACTTCCTTTTCTTTTCCTCTTGTAGATGCCTTAAAAGCAGCTTCTCTTATTTGAGAAGGACCTCCTTGTCTCATTTCAAAAGCAGTCAGAGTACCATGTAATTGAACAATAGTAAGAGTTTGCAGATCTTGCCTTTCTTCAATAGCTGAAACTTTAGAGTCAAATTTTGAAGTCAATGATCTTAAGACCTTTTCCACCAGAGTAGTATCAGCTATGGTTTCACCCAAATTTCTCATTCGATTTACAATATCATCCAGACTAAGAAAGAAACTGGCAACACTCTCATCACTATGCATCTTCAAATTTTCATATTCAATTCTAAGAGTTTGGAGTTTTGCACTTTTTACCTTTGTGTCTCCTTCATAGCTTAGAATGATTTTGTCCCATATTTATTTTGCTGAATGTAGCTGCATCACTTTAGCAAATTCTGATTTAGACATGCTTCCCAATAATACATTCACTGCTTTGGCATTGATTTCATACTTCTTCCTTTCTGCTGCATCAGTAGGAATACTTGCCGGATATTGATAACCTTCTTCCACGATTGCCCATACATCCGCACCAAGACTTTGTAGATATGCTTTTGTTCGTACCTTCCAGAATATCAAATTGCTTCCATTGAATAGAGGTGGCTTTATAGACATTACTCCTTCTTGACTTCCCATTGCGACGGATCTCCTTCAAGCGATCAAGCTTCTGCAGAAGGACCTGCTCTGATACCAATTGTTGGGAAAAATACTGAGAGGGGGGGGGGTGAATCAGTATTTAGGGCAAACTAAAAATTTTTACTTTTTCATGCTCTAAAACCCATACGCTACTTTTCTGAAGCCAACTAGCGTATACACGCGGATATCCTTCATAAAACTCGCGTATACACAGAGATCTAATTATGCTATTAGTTCTTCACTTATATCATTCCATCATTCATTCATTAGATGTTCTATAAACAGTAAACATGTGCAGTAAGAACAGAATAAACCATCACACAAAGCATCACACATGAACACCAGGATTTTTATGTGGAAACCCAAGTCGGGAGAAAACCACCGCTGTAGTTGCTCAGCCTTCAATATTTTATTATAGAGAAAACATCTTACAACATATGTGCTGGCGCAGACTTGACCAGCACGCAGGCACCCACCTGCGCTCGTTTACCGGCCTCTCCTGGAAGGGAGCTCCAACCCCCTGACTCGTTTACCAGCCTCTCCTGGAAGGGAGCTACGACCCCCTGATCTCGTTTACCAGCCTCACCTGGAAGGGAGCTACGACCCCCTGACTGAAGGCTACAACCTTCAGCACCTCCTTGGACCACGTTTCATCAATTTTCACACTGGATCCAACAACTTCAATAGAACACCACTTGCAGGCCACATTTCATCATATTTTCATACTGGACCCTTTCCATACTTTTAAGTACAAACATACATCACCAACAGATACATATCAACACAGATCAGATAGCAGAAACACAGCAGAACAGATCAGATATTTCATACCCCTTGCTTCAGCAAACCCTAGTTTGCATACGCGTTTTCCCTTCACTGATGTCGCGTATATACGCGCTTCCGTCCACACAAACCAGCGTATACCTCTGTATGTATTTCATTGCGCATACGCGCTTTCACTTCAGCGAAGCCGCGTATATACTCGCTTCCTCCGCGGCGAAGTAGCGTATAGATCTTCAATCATTATAGAGCAGCATACTTCTACAGATCAGATATTCAGTTCAGATTTACCTTTTTACTTCAGACAGATGTTCGCCTAGATGTTCGCCTCATCACAGATCTAGTCATTCCATAAGCAAATACAAGTATATTTCATATCTAGATCCCCTTCTTCATCACTCCTTCATTGGTGCATCATACATTCAGATCCTTCATTCAATTGTAACCCTTTCCATTCAGATATACTCCAGAGAGAAGTATTCATTCAAGCTCAGACATCTTGCACCCACGCACACCATTTGCACAATGAATTTCTTCTCCTTATATAGGTTTACCCTTTTTCAATACCATGAGTCAAAACCACATTACTTCCGATGGTATTCCTGGACGGGGTCAATTAGGCGAATCATTACCTAATACAATGGGTCAATACCATGGTGGTTACCCCTGGTTTTGCACTTTTTGAGCGCTTTTTCCCATACGCGACTTGGAACGTTCCTTTCCGCGTGCATACGCGACTTTCCCTAGGCCAATCCGCGTATGCCAAGAGACATGCTCTTTTTCATCATAGAATTAGCACATGCTGAATTCCTTTCTTCATTGCCTTCTGTATACACTGTAGATACATCAGTTTTAGTTCATCAAGACATATTCTATCAAGCACAACTTCATCAAGTAAGTTGTCATCATCTTCATCAAGTGGGTTGTCTTTCAAGGACAACACTCAGCATCATATTGTCAAAAATCATTATATTACATCAGATTTACATCATTTACCAAGTTCATCAAGTCAAGAATAACTTCATCGGGTGGATTGCCATCAAGGACAACACATGTCAATAGTTGCATGTCTTCATCTTCATTCAGTGGGTTGCCATCAAGGACAACATCCTGCATCATATTTCCAGTCAAAAATTCTTTATTCCCCAAGTGCTTCCTTAAAACAATTTTCATATTTACTTTCAACCATATGTATATGAAGTTGCAACAAAGTATGATACTAGTAAAAATAAACTTCATTACAAACCATATTTTTGTTGAAATTTTGTAAGAAAAATTATACTATATCAATTCTTCTCCAATCTGAAAATCAAATCAATGCAATGAACGGATTTCAATATGTCATAAAAATGGTTGTAGATTTTTTTGGAATTTACAAATTGGTTTAGCTTGAAAATTTTTGGGTTTAATGATACCTCTTTGTTGTCCAAAAATCACAAGAATCAAGTTGATAGTTTTAAGGATATACACAAATAAATTTTAGGATTGTATACCTTAAATGAGGAATAAATGAGAAATCATTCATTATGCATATAAAATCTTCCCCCAAACTCGAGAATTAGCATGCCTTCATGCTACACTAGAAAACAAATTGAGGTGGTTGCTACAATCATGGTTGAAATCTTTGTTTGGTGTATAACAACATGGAATAAATGAGATTTTTAGAATGACTAAGGAGATCGATAGATGATAAAGAATATTAATGTCATGTTCATGATAATGGAAGTAACACTCCCCCAAACTGAAATATTTTGTGTCTCTGAAAAATGAGAAGTGGTAAAGAAGGGGAAATAATGGTTGAAAAATATGAGTGAATAATGCTCAATGGTTTTTCATGACATTCTCCTAAACTTTTAATAAATCAAAACCTTATGTTATTTTACCTCAAGTTTTACCTCCATAAAAATATAGAATGACATGTATGGATTGATATTTCTTGAAGCTGATGTAAGCTAAGCTGATGCTGAAAGTAATGTGTAAGGTGGAAGCCATGCAAGCTGAAAAAAGGTAATCAAAAAGTGTAGCACAGTTTCCTTATACCAAACTGATTAGTTTCCTTGTCATATTTAAAAAATCTCATGAGTATCCTTAATCAGTAGTTAATCACCTCAATTACCTCATTACATATAAAAGTGACATAATCATATTGTGAATGGCATGGGATAATAATGGGTAAGAAGGGAAAATATGCATTTCCTATACCCATAAGCTTTCATTGTTATGAACACAGAAATTATGAGAATTAGTTATCTCGGTCTTTTCTTCTCAAGGTCTATCCAATTACCTGGGATTCAAAATCAGAATTAGGCCTCTTTATTCTACCTCACAATAGTAGTGGTGTTGTTAAGCTATGACTAAATGGTGACTAATTGGGCAAAGAAACTATCTTTGGTTAAATATATGATACTTGTAAAATAAAGGAATGATAGATTAGATGATACAAAATGTCAAATATCAAATATCCTAAAAGTTTCTTCCCTGACATGTAAAGTAAATATTTATAACTCAATAATAGATATAAACCATAACCGCCATCATCTAAGAACTGATTAAATATTACCCCATGAACCATGATTTCTGGAAAACCTTATATATGCAACAGTCAGCTTTATCGGAAATTAGATTTGAGAAAACAAGGTAACCAGGTATATTATAGTATTAAATTAACGTATAGCCATTGCTACTAGCACGCGTCCATGGCCTTGATAGGGATGCCTTTTTAACCCAATGAGATGTCGGTGTCCCATCTATTAGAAATAAGTACATAGTTGTGAAAAGCCTTTCAATTTACTTAGATGTTAACTGAAGATCATTTTTCTAGCATGGTAACCATTTAATAACAATTCCATTCACGAGAGCTAATAAAAGTGAAAAATTCGGCTCATGATGAGATCTCTTGTCCTTCAATTTTATGACAGAAGGCCATTACTGTGGCTTGGTGACCAGCAGTGGTAATGCCACTATATTAGGACCTATGATCATGGTAGGCCGGCTCATGATGAGACCTGCTATCCTCTAGTTGACTATTTATGTTTAAAATTCAACTATGGTTATTGTTAATCAATAAAATATTACTTAATAGATGGGGTGGCAAGTCAACTCCTTAAGAGTTAGGGATGGCGTAAAAAGTTGTGTAGTAACTATTTTCAACTTTGATAGTTTTTCTTCTCAAAAAATAGTAACCTTCAAATGGTTGCTGATAAATATATATTTTCATTACTGAGTTTGGGGTTGAGGAACAGTTCATTAGATAATGGAGGAAATATTTAAATAAAATTATGTGGTCATCATCATAAATTTTACAAGATCAGGGACTTGACCAATTAGGAAATTTGAAAGTTGGCATGATGAAATCATCTTTGCATAATTACTCCTTCAAAATAAGATTATGTTTGTAGAAAAACAAAGGTAAATTGACTACCCAATCATTATGTCAAAGAACGCCTAGACCATTAAAAGTATTTCCCATTCACCAAAGATAAAAACAAATCAGAACGGCCTACACATGTTGAATCTAACGTGAAAATTGGCCAACAAAAATAGTTGTGACTGAGGTAACAACAACCATGACTTGGGTAATAATAGGGAAATGGAAAAAATAATGATGTTATGAAGGTGACATGAAGGAGGATTAGTCACTTTACAAAATAATGAGGAATTAAGAGTGAATCATTACTGACAAGACTTACCCTAATAATCATCCTTATTATTAAATACGAGACCTCCCCCCAACTAAAGTATTTATTTCATCATTCATAGTTGGTCATGTCATAATTAAAATACCAATTAAATCCATGGAGTCGGTCGAGGACATACCTGGAAACTTACCTTGGCGGTGTAACAACATTAGAGGAGTAACAGCACCAAGTACTTAGAAAAATATCACCATGGAGTAACATCACAAGAGGAGTAACAACACTAGATACTTAGAAAATTTCCTGGAGTAACAGCATTAGAGGAGTAACAACATTGAATACTTAGAAAAATTCTCATAGTAACAACAACGGTGGAGTAACAGCACTGAAGGAGTAACAGCAGTGACAAATTCACCACCGACGGAGTAACAGCACCGACGAAGTAACAGTACTAACAGTGTAATAGCAGTGATGGAGTAACAATAGTGACAAAGTCACAACAGTAATGGAGTAACAACATCACACACTTAGAAAAAATTTCCAGAGTACCAGCATCGTGAAACTCAAGAACTCACTTCTTTTATTTTGAGAACAAAGCAAAAATAAATGTGACTTTGAAGTAAACAATACCTGAAGCATAAAAACATAAGAGAAATCAGAAAATAAACGACTTTTTATTGAAAACCAATAAATAAATAAATAACTTAAGTTACAATGGTTATGATTTTTGTTGCGGCAATGTTGTTTGTGAATGGTGAACGAATGGAAAAATTCTTTTTTGGAAATGACTTGGATCTTCAAATAGAAACCAATTCCCCTTTTATCATGTTATAAATCCGTTAATTGATGAAAAGTATTCATGTTTTTTTCTCTGTGTGAGGAAACATCTTTGAAATTTTTTTTATCTCATTATCATTGCCTTCAAGAATCACTTGTTCACAAATTGACCTCATTTATTCTCCTGGGACCTGCAAAAAAATGAGTGCCTACTTGAAATAAAACATGAAATCATGGAAGAAGAGAGGTGATTGGGCTCTCCTAATAAAAGAAATATGCAAAAAAAAAACAAATAGTTACTTTATAAAACAAATCCATGGAAAAAATAATAATAAAGTAAAATTAATTTATTACCCGCGGGAGAGTGGTGGTCAACCATACTAACCACCAGTGTTTCAATCATAACTTATTTGTTTTTTGTCTGATTTGAGTGATTACAAAGCCAAATGAAATTGAATTTAGAGAGATGTCTCCAATAGAAACAGGTTTTAAAAATTCCATGTAATGGTATGTTAAATTTTCTTAGAACAACCTGCATAACAGAGTCATTTTTTATTTTCCAGCTCAGACCAACAGTTGATATTTTAAGAATAACTTTTTCATTTGATGATAGATTGGACTTATTAAAATTGGAGATTTAATTATATTCATGTATTTATCCCCAATAGTAATATGTTTTGAAGGAAAGAAGAATTGATGAGTCAAATATGCTAGTGAACAGCCGGAGAAATAGAGTTTTAAGAATGTTGATTTATGATATACAGTCAGTATTGTGGTCATAAATTTCTCATTAAATATCAAAATAAAGTGATTAAAATTGTGTTGTAAACTAGATTCATAGGGGAATATACCATAAAAATAGGTTTCCTAAATCTAGTCATTTATGTTGGGTGTGGAGCCTAATTTTCATCCTGATTCAGATATTCTTGTTTTAGCTAGACGTATACCCTAGGAAAACTGTACACCCTTGCAGCGGAAGCGTGTGGGGGAGAATTCCCCACCCCCCCCCCCCCCCGCGGGGTCCGGGGGCCAGCAGTCCCCCGGTGGGGGTTTCGGGGCAACGCCCCCGAAGCTAAAAACAGATGTAAAATATCCTTGTAAAAGTATAGTAATTTCTAGTCAATCTAAGCCGTTCATTAGGCGGATGATATGATGGTAGAAGTTATGTTTAGTTTAGGGTTTTTTCCCTAGAAGGCAACCCCCTCTCTTTGTATGAGGGTATTGTATTGTGGCTGTGTATTACATGTGTATTCTCTAAGCGGTAAATAGATAGGGAGACTGTGAGAGAGAACAGAGGATATTATAGTGGATCTGCTGTAGGTTTTGTCTCTTCATTTTTGCTAGATAATAAAAAGGAAGGACTGGCTGTTCGGGGTGGACGTAGCCCAAACTGGGTGAACCACGTATATATGTGTCTCTCTGGTTTTATGTGTTTTGTGTGCTTGTATTTTCCGCATATTTTATGTGTTGCATTTCTCCATAATATATAATTTTATAACAATTTAGGCCTCGAACAACAGACTGTCCCAACTCTGTTCCTGAGCTACCTACTAGACATCTTGTCATTTTTTTGGTCATAACATTTCCGTTTCAAATCCAAATCGAGTGATTCGAATTGGTTAGAAAGTATACATAAAGGGTTACATAGGATATAAATAGGTATTGAAAAGATAACCATTTGGTTTGTCAAAACATGACTGTCTCAATTGTTTTTCCAGAATTTTCATCAAGCTAGAAAGCCATAAAATATGATAATCAAGGAATTCTTCCAAGAAGGTGATAAAAATTAATATGAGTGTTTGTAGAAATTATATTTTCAATATAATACATCTAAATACATAAATAAATTCGAATATTGATCAGCGATGTTAATTTCCACAATGTGTTGCAACAAAAACAACTATTTTTACATTTAAAGAAATTTATTTATTTGTCTTCATTTATTCTATTTCTACACTACACTACTCTACCTTGAAAAATAAATAATACTTAAGTATAAGAGTGCCTCCAATGAAGCCATTTTCGAAATAAGGCTTCAAGTATGCACATACCCATAATTCAAAGATGTACATTAATAAGTATGAGGGTATGAGAGACCAACTTCCTTGTTAAGGATGGTGCCAAGAATTGCTGAAGTATGGAGTGATGTTGCGAGAAAAAAATAGAGTGAAACAAGTCTTCAATATAGTCTTGATTTCCCATAGTTTTATATCGTGAATTTCTTCGATTGGATTCTAGATTGTGTTGATGCTTTGTTCCTTGACCACATCCCATGAATTTTGGGGGCTTTCTTGTAGTTGGTTAGAGTGGGGGGTATTGTGGATTTCTTTATTGTCTTACTAGCACACATGGACCCTATGTGTATCAATACTTCGTACAATTGCTTCAGTTTCTACAGCAGTGAGCCCACCTAAGTATGTTAGAGCGATGCGCAGATTCTTACCTCTCGTCTTACCACCCAACAATTGTGTAGCTGAAGACACACTAAAAAAAACATCTAAAAACTCACACTTCTAAGTGTCCCAGTGAGACAATGGGGAGCCTGCCTAGGTATGTTAGAGCGATGTGCAGGTTCTTACCTCTCGTATTACTACCCAGCAATTGTGTAGCTGAAGACACGCTAAAAAAACACCCAAAAACTCACACTTCTATGTGTCCCAATGAGACAATGGTGAGCCCGCCCAGGTATGTTAGAGAGATGTGTAGGTTCTTAACTCTCATCTTACTGCCCAGCAATTTTGTAGCTGAAGAAAATCTAAAAACCACCCAAAATTTACACCTCTAAGTGCCCTTGTGTAGCAATGGTGAGCCTGCCCAGGTATGTTAGAGTGATGCGCAGGTTCTTACCTCTCGTCTTACCACTCATCAGTTGTAGATTAGGAACACTCTATCGTCAAACAAACAATTCTGGTTGATTAGATCGTCACTGCCATCCCTGGCAACGACGTCAAAATTTGGACTACACTAATCATTGTTAAATGAATAATATGGTACACATAAATTATCAATCCAGGGACGTCTTTTATTTCAATGACAGCCACATTGTTTGTGCCGATATATCAAACCAGAAGAAAATCAAATTAAAGAGAAATATTTGTGAATCAAATGATAAGAGAAATCACTCATGCAAGAATAAAAACAATCTACAGGAAAATAATCATGCCTCAATTAACTGTACCTAGCGCGCCATACAAAAATTACACCATCTAGTATTTCTAATAACATCTGTGTAACAACATAATAATATTGAAATTGAAGCAGATCTACTTATAGCTAGAACAACAACAACATCACTTCCACCAATACGTAAAGCAAATAAGAAATATAGTACAACTAACTTAACCGCTACAGTCCCTGCTAAAGAGGAGGCCCTTCCTCCCTAACAGGGTGTGGGAAGAGATAGAAACTAAATGGAAATTAAACTAGACAATGCATGTAACATCAACATGATATTTCTGTATTATGATGATTGAAAGTTATAGAGTCAAGTTGATGATCTAACTCCCTCTCTAATTTGTGTCCTTTAAATATGCAAGCTACATAAGGAAAATTTCCAACCAACTAATTACAAAATATAAGAGATCTTTCCACCATTATTCAGTTGTAACAAGTCAAATTTGATTATTGCAATTGAGGAAATATGGGAAATGACCATAACATAAAATCTGTGAATATGTCCTTCGAAGAACCTTGTGTTTCTCCCAATGAAAACCGAATTTTGGAAAATTGCCCATTGAAAAACTAATTTGGTTTGTTCTTCACAAAACCCATGTCTCAGATTTTCAATATTATTCTTCATTTTCCCGAAATGTCCAACGCAAAACTGTCACTTGTTATTCTAGTGAAATTCTGAGTTGGAATATTTAATTATGAACTGAATATCGGATTTGCAATATGAAAGAGATCTTGGAGGCTAAAATCATGAGTTATAACAAATTCATTAATAAAACATCATTTCAAAAATAATTCATAATAATATTCAATTTATTAAAAATAAAGGAGAATAAATATTACTTATCCATAAGAGCATAAATAATTATGAAATGGGATTAAATGATAAATTATGATAAATAATGTGATAAAAGAATGGTAGGAATGGATGAAATATATGTTAAGAAATGGTAATAAGAATGAAAATTTAGTGGCCCAACACCTATGGTGATGTGTAATGTTTCATATGTAGTATTGTGTACATATGATGTTGTATATACGGTATTGTGTGTATATTGCATATGCAGTGCTAGGTATAAATGGTGCTATGTACATGTTGGATATGCAGTGTTGTGTACATATCATATTGTTTGCATGTTGGATATGCAGTGTTGTGTGCGTATGGTGCTATTTACATGTTGAATATGCAGTTTTATGTACATATCGTGTTGTGTGTGTGACATACACATGGTGCTATGCACAAGTGGTGTTGTGTGCATGATTGTACGAATGGTGTTGTGTGCATGTAGTGCTATGTACATGTTATACATGTGGTGTTCTGTGCAGGTGGTTCCGTGTACATGTTGTGCATGTGGCGCTGTGTAAAAGTGGTGTCGTCTACATGTTGTGCATGTGGTTCTGTGTACATGTGGTATTGTGTACACATTGTATGGGTGGTGCGGTGTACATTTGGTGTTGTGTACACGTTGTTCAGGTGGTTCCATGTACATGTGATGTTGTGCACACATTGTGCAGGTAGTGTATTGTATAGGTGGTATTGTGTACATGTTGTGAATATGGTACTAGTATACATGTGGTATTGTGTGCATGTCGTGCATGTTGTGTTGTGTACATGTAGTACTATGTATGTGCATGATGTAGTTGTGGTATTATGACATGTGCATTTTTTGTGTTGTACTTTGTGTAGTACATTTATTGTGTTGTATTGTACACTGGGTGTAGGTGTATGCGTTGTATGTTGGTGTATGCATGTGTATTGTGTTGTATTGTACACTGGGTGTAGACCCTATGTGTTGTATTCTAGTGTGGGTGTGTGTATTGTATGGTGTTGTATGGTGTATGTGAATATACGTGTTGTGATGTACACTGTGTGTATGTGTATGTAGTTGAAGAGAAGCCAATGGTGTTTTCCAGGTGTGGCAAACGATCTCGTGTGTGTATAGAAAGAGCAAAGGAAAAAGTATGGACCAACGAAGGATAAGTATCAATATTTTATTTTAGTTTTATTATGCATGTGATCTGTAATTTTGACTTATGATGGTTACATGTGATTTATGATTATGGTTGATGATGATTGCATGTGATTCATGATTTTAGTTTATGATGGTTGCATTTTGAGCTAACCAAATGTGATATGTTTATACATGATGATAGATCAAACAACCAGTTTGACTTGTGTGACACGAAGTAAACAGGATTGCAAGTGTACCTTATTGACGAGCTACCAATGAGGTATGATTTGAATTTATTTCAATTTATTTTGAATCTAATGGAAATTATGTGCTTGGTACAGGAAGCATGGAAATTCCTAGTTGGGTGGTTGAAACTGATTGCAAGCATTAGCAGCAACAACAAAAGGAATTCAGACAGGAAGAAGTATGATGGTAAAGCAGTGTAGGAGTAGGTCTATTATGGGACACTAATACCCAATAGTGTCCATTGATTTCCATGAGCATACTATGACTGGTATGATGGTTTTGAGGTAGGTATATGTCTTGGTTTTTGTATCTTATGATGCGAGGAACCCTTGCCAAGGGATGGATTTCCTGGGATAGGGGATACCGAGGAACTTGGAAGGTGAGTGACTACACAGAAGGGTATTACCAGATTTCCCGAGGGACTGTGTAGAAGAGAAGGGAAGGTCGAGGATGGATTTTTTTTGGTCATTAGCATTTCCAAATGGAATCAGATGCACATTGGGAGTGTGCCCTGGAACAATGAGTTGGCAACTGTTCACTAAGGGTACAATACATAGGATTGTAGTGTTGGACATTGGAAGCATATTTGACTATGGCATTGGATACCAAACTTCTTGGGAAGGAGGTGAATCCTAGTATTACTTTGAGGGCGGAGATGTGATCTTTTAGAGTCCCTTTTGGTGGATGTAGACATCATATCCTTGTATTTTTTGGTCAAGGAAATTTGTATATGTGTTTATTATTCTAAATACTATAATGAGTTGTGTTATAAAGCTCCAGTACATGGTATGATGGTCATGATGGTTTTTTCTTTGGAGTAGGTTATTCATTTTAAATACTGCAACGAGCTATGCTATAAATCTCCATAGTCAGTATGTTTTGTTTTCGGCAATTTTGTTGAGGTATATGTTTGATTGAACACCGAGGATGGTGTCCCCCAAGGGGGATGGTTCTGTACCAACCCTGGTGAAAAAATCCATGTAAAAATATAATAACCATGGTGTATGGGACACGTATTCCAAGCTGAATGGTGGGAAAAACATCCTAGCGGGTGTTCATTTCAGTTATAATGGATAAAGGAAATTGGAAAAGTATTTGGAAAGACATGAGGCATTAATTAGCATTTTATTTATGAAAATAATGGAAATTAGGAGAAAAGGGAGGTGAAAGGTCACAGGTTGCATGTGAGGAGGAAAATGAAGGAAAACAATGGAAAATGAAGAAAATAGAGGCCTCTTTTATAAAAAGGCTTATGAGGATCAGTTGGAAATATTTCGCTCACATTTTTGGATCTCTCTCGTTATTCTTTCTCTCTCTATCACTCTCAGACACTTAGAGTTTTCTTGGAGAATTTTGGTATTGGACCAAGAAAGGCAAGAAAGCAGGAAAAAAGAGGAAAAAAGTAAGGAGGAGTAGGAATCAAGAAACTACAACAGGAGTCATGGTAGGTATCGATTTGCATGTGTTGTTTCCTTGTTAGATTTGGTATGCATGGTATTGCATGTGGTTCTTTTTTGTCTTGGCATGTGTTTTTCTAGGTGTGATAGTGTATTCAACTATTTATACATTTCCTTCCCGGACCTTCCTCCGATGGCATTAGTTACCCCTGAACAGTACAGCCGTCTGTCTGTCTGGAATGTGTTTTCCTGGTATTGGGCCTAGGAATCCTCGACCAGTGAATGTCGGGATATACGATAAATCCTAGAGGTGGTTTTCTCTCCAAGTAGGCCCACAAATCTTGGGTTTGGTATTTCGGTAAAGCCTGGAGAGTATGTCTCAGTTTAGGTTCTAGTGACCCCTGATTCAGACTATGGATTGCGGTAAAGCTTAAGAGACTAGGAGACAAGAAAATTCCTCATGGTTTAAGCAAAGAGAATCCAATGATATCCATGCTTGTGTTGACTTAGTGACTAGGTGTAGATCGCGATAAATCATGGTTTATGATTGATGAGGGTGAGGGGGTTTAGCCTCGAGATGCCCTGGTTGTTTTTTCGGTTTGAGTCCCACATTCATGCTTGGAATATGGCACAGGGGTGATTGGTTGAAGAGAGATTTGGCTCAACCAATCTATGGTCGGGTGGAACGTGGAAGTCCCATCTCCGGTTGTTTTTTACACTCATTAATGAGAAGCTCATTCCTTTGGTATTTTTTATGCAAATTTATTGGTTATTATGTGGATTTCATTGATGTTATATCCATGATATTTTTGTTTCTATTATGCTGGTTAGAAGCCTGTATTTTATCAGTGATGATGTATGGATCTATCTATGTTTTTTCCTATAAATGAATATACAATGTATTTATGGTAAAATAGATTGCATTGCATCGTAAGATGTAAGGGATAAATTCTTCTTAGCGATTCTCGGATAAGTATTAGACCCCCATGTTTAATTCTATTGTTTACACTTGTAGATGCAATGTTTGTGACATATTTGATGAAATTCCTGTCATGGTTGGGTGGGGTTGGATGAGTTCTAGATGATGTGATTTCTTCCATGTATTTTTTTTAATGTTATTTATCCTCTCCTGAAGTTACAAGAAGTTGTGGACAATGACCTGGGCTCAATGGCTGAAAATGTGACACAAATCTTAGAGCTATAGGCACAATATTGACCTTTTGGGGTCTTGACCATGGCCTTGACAAGGAAAGTCCACAGCTAAGGGTATATAACCACTCCCTTACCCATACATGTTCACAGCTAAGCCTCAAATGGGTTAAAAATTAGTTCCCCCTTAGGGAATCGAGCCCTAGAAGGTTGGGTTACCTCCTGGGGATGTCAATGATGCAGTGTAAGTTATGTTTGTCGTGTTTTAATAGTTCCATTGCCTCAAATTTATCTAGGAGGTTGAATATCATATTAGTAGCCTCTCGCCAGATTTTTACCCCAGTTGGTTGGTTACTTGGTTATATGTGGGAAAGTGGTCTTACATTTCCTAATAAGCCTTTCCAACACAAGGGTCAAGCATGAGGTCACATTGGGGCTAGTGAAGTGATCTAACCTACTCCACTTGGTCTTGGTGGAAAGTTCTACATGTAATTAGGGGGTCTCCTTAGGAATAATTTAGGCTAGATACATCACCTTTGCATGTGGATCTGATTGACAACTATTCCCCTAGATTGCGTAGTTGTACGTGTTAACTATAGTGGTCAAAATATTATGGACCTTACATAGGTAATGGAAAGGTGGGAATCCTTAACGTACCCATGGAATGCCTTTGTCAGTATTCACTCAGTGATATAGGTGGATATTGGTGGCCACCCAACTATTCCACCTAGACCTCTAGTCGGTTCCATCAGTTTCCTTGATTATAGCAACATTTACTATTTCAGTAGTTTTTCAGGTCGTGAACTTCTAGAGTTGTTTTGACCCTCTAAATAGAATTTTTTTGAGGTCAGTAGCAATCCCACACAACCTGCTGCAAATCTTGTAGTACTTAGAGAAATATTTCCAACGAGTTATCGTACACACCAAATAGAGATCATATGACCAAGTTACAACCCTGAGAATTTGGTTGCCCAACTAAACCCAACGGGGCCCACAAACTATTGGGGTTCCATCTCCTAAGCCCTTAGGGTTTCCCTTTGTTTTTCAATAATAAAAAGGCCCTTAAGCCTCCTTGTAACACAGTTCATATGCATGTAGTTGCCAAATCTCTTCTTAAAGATAAGCTACCATCACCCAAGCTAGTTTATTATCATTATGCTTGTAAGAATATTTCAGTTCTTTGATATTAATTAAATGAATTTTTATTTATACTACATCTCTATGTTTATGTTTACATATGTATTATGTTGTCTTCCTATATAAGTCTAGATCACTCGGATCCCTCAGAGGGTGCCCCCAAATAATTAAAGGTACTTGCATTGGATGTCGAGACATTACGTAAGAGGCCAACATAATTGTACCAACCATATATTCACAACTGATTTGGGCCCTAACAAACCAATCTTTGGATGTGATAATATCACGTTTATCTCTTGTTTTGTGAGCTCGATCCTTGTATTAGATAGGTATATGACGTTTGATTATGTCTAGTGGTATTAAGATATTTATTATATGCTTTTGTATACATCATTTTCCACCACCATGGCTTAGTTTAGTTTGCTTCATCCTTGTTTCCTTGAGGTCCTTTCTCCTTACAAGTAAAGTCCACTTTCCCATAGATGTAGGCTTAACCCTTGCACTACCATAGGCACACCTACTTCAAGGGCCATTTTGGGTCATTCTTATCAGGTAAAACCTCTAGTTCATGATGTGGTTGAAAAATTTTATCCATATCATCCTCATTCCCTTGATATCCACATATCTTCACCCATGTCCTTAGGTGGGGTGTAGAATTTTCTGGATATTTTCATTTACACAGTCCTTACCTAGATTCCATTGTGGTTGGTGTCACTTCGATGGTAGAACCTAGGGTGTCCACACCTATTTTTACTAATGATCTACCTGAGAAAAATTTGATACCCTCTTCTAATACCACAAGTCTTATCCACACCACCACCACTGAGACTACGTTCTAATTCTAGAAAAACATCCCAAGATCTCGTCTCCCTCTATTTAATACATCCTATTGGGGTCCTGTGATTTGGAAGATTAGCATACCAAATGACAAGGTAACATCAGAATCACTTTGGAATCCAAGGATCTAGCCCTCCTGGATTCAGAGAGGGATCTCTCTATATGAGTTTTCAAAGGATATATCTTTAAGGCTTATGATATGATATTAGGCTAGTTATGAAGTACAAGGGATTTTTTTGTTTGTTGGTTGGGAATCATTAAGTGAGAAGGTAATGTGAAGTGAAGGAGGAAATAAGTGGAAGGATGTTTCAGCATGGGAAGATAGGTCAAAAAACAGTGCTAAACCATTTGACTATGGAGTCATAAAAGGGTTTACTTGCACAGAAACTATTCAATGGTTTTCAAAGGGCAAGTCATATATATCATAAGATATTTTAAGTTGAGTTGGAGAGAGACGTTGTGGAACAATTAGAGCTCAGTGAAAGGATGAGCATATAAGAAAAAAGGCGACCTAAGATCGGTAAGGACTTTTAACTGTCTTTCAAGAGGAAAGCTTAAATCAAAGCAGTGGCAAGACTAAACAAGGGACATGACTAACCATAAACTTCCTTGATCAGGATTCTACTTAGCATGCAGTGAAAAAATCATTCAAGAACAACATCTCAAGTTCTACTCAACAAGACATGGGCTCACCAACATTCCTTGACTGGTTATACTCTATTAAAATCATTCCCAAACACACATTTAGAAGAAAACATAAAGATAAAGCTTATCAGTCAGAATTTGGGTACCTTTAGAAGTAAATCCTAATCTATACTTGCAATTCTTTATCAGAGAATATGAACACAGTGGAAACATAAGGATAATAACAATTACAGTAAGAATAACATCACCAATGATTTAGATCAGGATCTAGTGAATCTGCTTGTGTATTTGATGTGCAAAACCAATTACATACTTTGAGTCCAATAGCTTTTACAGTCCAATACTTTCTCTTCCCAGCCTACTATATTACAACTACTCAGCAACTCTTACTCAATAACAGTTTAAACAATTAACAATTTTCCAACCCTTCACAATGAATTTTCTGTGAATACATATAGGTGCAAAGAGGAAAAGTGTTGAAGAAAAAATCATAAATATCAGTTAAGACAGAGGGGGAGAGGTATTCGAATGTCCATTTTGCTTAATGACCATAGAATTAATTGATTTTACCCTTTTAGTAGTTTTTCCTGTCTTTGAGGCATATCTAATAGGCAATTAATAACTCTGAAGTGTGTTCTTTGAAACTAATTGTAGCCGAAGTACTTTTTTTGACCTTTGTGACAAGTAACTATCATATTTCGGTTCTGAGGCCTCCCATGACTGTGTAATAATTGCGCTGACAGTTTTAATGAGGTTCTGTCATCAGGATGGCTATCACGGTGTTTTTGAAAGGTAAAGCAGACCGTAGGTGTCCTTTTTTATTTCTGGAGGGGTAATTGCTTCAGTGATTTGGTATTTGAAGCCATCTTTCTGCTGATTTGTCTGATTAAGTCATTAAAACTTTGATTTAGGCCTTTGATATGTGCTTTAGGCTCCGTTAGGCCTTCTCGGATCATCTTTGGTCTTCGTTTGATTGTTGTGTGCAGGTAGCTGCGCGGGAGGGTTTGATTGAAAAGTCGATATCATGATTTATCGACTAAAACGTGAAAATCATCTCCTTTGTCCCTTTTCTGCATTATTTAGGCCACAGAGGATCATCACCCTCAGTCTTTGTCAACATTTCTTGACTGTGGAAAGGCTTTTACAAAAAATCGCCATTTAACCTGCACAAAACAATAAACCATGATAAATTCATGTGTTTCTTGGGTTTAACTACGAACAGAGGGCTCAGCGGAGGTGGAGGAGCGATGCAGAGGAGGATAAATGCATGTGTATAAATTCATGTGTTTCTTGGGTTTAACTGCGAACAGAGGGCTCAGCAGAGGTGGAGGAGCGATGTAGAGGAGGATAAATGCATGTGGAGGTTTCAAAATTTACATTGGCGCGAGGAATTGGAAAGCGGTATTAGAAAACCGGCAATGGTTTTTGCGTGAGGTGAAGGTGGTAAGTGGTTTGGGACAGATCGAACGTGATACGCTCTGGTGGCTGACGCATGTCCCCCCAAAACCACCCATTTCGCGTTGAAAATTCTCGACGGGGAGGTTTGGTGGACACGGGCACGAAAATGAATGTGGGCCATTGGATCATGAGGATCAAGGGTGAAGATTGAAAGAAAACGCGATGAAAATCCTTTGCGCGGTCGGGTGAGACCGACAGGACTATATGGGAGGAGAGCCGATGGCTGTCACATCTAGAGAAGATCGACGGCAAAGATCAACTGCGAGGGGATGGAGGGTACAGATGGTTTTGTGGGCCGGGTGCCTCCGCAGTGAATCTAGAATTTTGGATGAAGAGCTTCTGTGGTCAAAAGAGTCAACTGCGGGGGCACTCAAATAGTTATTTTTTGTGTTGATAGTGCCCATGGGTGAAAAGAAGGGGAATCAATGTGAGCCGTTAGATCTGGGAGATGGACGACAGAGATTAACTCGGAGGATAGGCGATCGGCTAAGAAGAGGGTCCAGGAAGAAGGAATTAGGAAGAGCAAAATTTCGATGCCGAAAGGAGAGGCAGATGTGATGGATGGAGGAAAATGCGATGGTCAATTGAGCGCAGACTGTCTGATTGGGTGGAGATCGACAGTGGAGATAATTGCGGAGAAGAGATGAGTGGGGTAATAGCAAAGGAGTGTTGGTCGTTGGATCAAGATGATCAACGGTCCAGGATGCGTTGCAGAATCGCACAAGGGCGTGAATGGTGCGAGGGGGAGGGTGAACCGTGATGTGGTGATGAAGCGGTGACCGTCCGATCATGAGGATCGATGGTCCAGATCAAAATGAAGGGTGGAAAGGAGAAAGGGCTTAGATGGGAGAAAGTGATAATTCGATGATGTGTTGACCATCCAATCAGGAGGATCGACGATCTAGATTAAATCGAATCATTGCAGACATGAATGACTGGGGCGAAGCGAAGTGGAACGACAAAACAACACCGATCGTTAGATTTGGAGGAGCCAGATCAACAGTCCAAAACACATTGGCAGGTGAGATTATCGGTATGAAATTTCGATGCGCCGATGAGATTCAGTGGAGCGATGCAATGTGCGATAGCCGTCAGATCTTGGGGAATGGACGGCTACGATCTCATTGGAGGATCGGCCATTAGCAAGAAAAATAAAATGGAAGTGGGGACTTGGAATTGGCGATGTGTGATGGCTAATGGACTTAGTGCTCGGTCACGGAGCACGATCTTATGGTGGAAAAGGGGTTCAGGCTCAAGCTAGTGGGGGCTTAAAGGTCTGCTTTATGAAAAAGTTGATTTTTAAGGCCGAAATGGGGTTTTTTAACCTTTTTGAGGGGTTCCGATAGGTATAAGAAAGGGGTTCTAAACCTCATAAGAGGGATTTTAAAAGGTTTAAAGGGATTTTGGATGAAATTAGGGATAAATGAGGGATTTTTCAAAAGGGAAAATGATGGAACATGAGTTTGAAAACAATTTCTTCACGATAACAGCAGGGCTTTTGTGAAGACATCAGTGAGATGGATCCTTTGGACAAATAGACACAGCAAGGCTTCAAGAAGTCACAGATTTGCCCCAAATTTGTTTCTTGAAGACTAATAGACCTGTTTTAGCCATCATAGTATACGAAAAAATTATAGATGGCTAATAGCGGCTCCAACTTGGGGATGGAAGCTCCTTGGAGGTGTCAAGAACCCCAGAAATATATCTCTAGAATGTAGATCGATGTCCTGCACTTTGACAAAGCCTCTTTCTCCTTTGATCATGCTGCTTGAAAAGATGATCAATCATTACATCACAACAGATCAATTTTCCCCAAACAACTACCTACACAGCCTATTTTCCTAACATTTTTCTTCAGCGGGGTGCACTTGGACTTGCAAACCCTTAGACATCAACATTTCTTCTTTTATTGAAAGCAGGAAACTAATCTAAATCTACCCTTATAACTTCCATGAGTCCAAATTAAATAGTTAGACTCAAAAATTCTCTACCTAATCCACTATCTGCCAAGATTACACTGTCTGACAGATCTACATTCTCTACATTCTAAGACATAAATTGAAAGCACAACCAAACTAGGATTAAGTTGTCTGATTTGTTGTGATGGCTATGAAATCAAAAACAAACTGCACATAGACCTTTATTTGCAGAAAGTAAAACAAAACTTGGAAGGCTTAAGATCTAAAAACAATGAGAATCCTTCTTTCCTTTTTTTCAGCTCTGGCTTTGATCTCTTTGAGTTGTCTTCTTCTTTTTTTCCTGGTTCAAGTTTTCAGCATGTGAGAACCAGTCTTCTTTGTATCTTTGGCTCAGTTTTTGAGCTTGTTAGAGCCATTCTTTTCTATCCTAATCTAATCTACTGATAAGCCAATATTAAACAGTTTGGAAAATCTTCTTCACTAACCTATCAGCAGTAAATTGAAATATATCTAGTCATGATTAGGCTATATGAATAAATAGAAGTGCTCTTTCAAGTAGTGGCATTTAAGCTTGCACACTTTCAAATTTTTCTTCTTCTTTTTTTCTTTTTTCAAACTCAAAGAAAAAAACAAAAAAAACTAACTAAATTCTCACAGGCTGAGCTTTATTGACATTCCTACCTACCTAATCTATCTTGGAAATCTCTACTGTTTTGTATGATACAATAGTGCCAGTGCAACCAGTTAAGCAGTAATAAAAAAGGGTAGAAAATCTGACTATTTTTCAGAGATAACCATAGGGTACTTTGAATGCAGGTCTTCAAAACCAAGGCCACCACCAGTGGTAACCACTACTGATGAATCTAGATCTTGCAAAGGATACATGCTTGAGAATTTGAGCCAATTAGGACCTCCATACATTCTTCCATAGGATCAACAAAGAAAAGATGAGAATTCTCTTCTTTTTGGCCTTCCATGACTAGTAGGCTATCTTCATCCTTGACAGCTTTGATCACTGCATATTCAATGTGGCTCTTGAAAGCACAATCATCCTTTTCCTACACATCAAAAGGCAATGAAATTTCTTCTTGCTTTGGGGGAGGGAGACTTTCCAAAAATGCTCTGGGGTCTCTGAATTGATATGATTGATCTTATGAATTCAACATTTCAATTTCAGTTTCATATCTTTCAACCACCAAGTCTAGGAAATTTTTCAAGACCTCAGGGTTCCTATTTTGCGTCCTTGAAATGAGGAGAACAACCTTTGGATGGTCATCATTTTGCCACTCTGATAGCATTTTTGACATTTCATAGCGAAGTGTTGCTCTTACCTTTGGTTGCATGTTTATAAAGTGTTCAGAGTTTTCTATTAGTGGATTGATTTGGTCTTTGCTATGTTGGGGTGTGGAGCGGCCACTATTTTGAGTATGAAAGTGTTGAATGGCCTCCAACAGATCTTCAAGATGCATGTTTACCAAATCCTCATCATTGTCTATAAGGTATTGAATGATATTCTGAGATTGATCACAACAGTTTTCAACCCATGATAAGGATGGAAATTTTTCTTTATATTTTTCATAAAATACTTGGTGCATGTCTTTTAAAGAAAACAAGCTCTTAGGTTCTAACCATTCATACCAATCCCTTGCCTTTCCTTCTAATGTTAACATGAACATTTTCATAAGGCAGTCTTCATGGCATTCAGTATTTATCTTCCATATATGTATATGAAATCTAATGAGATGTAACAATGGGTCATCAAACTTTTCACCTTGAAAAACAGGAAGGTTATCATCCCAAAACACCTAGGGCATATTATGTGGGAACCCAGGGATATGATCTATACTCATTGGGGCATATCTTCATTGTATCCTTGGAATCATTTTTGTGAATCAGAAAAAGAGGTCACTGTGTCTATTCAACCAGTTCAGAGTCTTCTACCAGTGGAGTCATTTGGTCTTTTGGGAGTTTTGGAGTCACCAAGTGGATGATCTCAAATGTTTTAAGATGGATTGTTGTCCACCATCAGTAATTAACTACCAATCTAAGGTTGTTTTAGGTCTTCTGAGCTCTTAAGGATGTCTGAGATGCAATTTACTCAAAATTTCCCCAGCGGAGTCGCCATTATGTTGGGGTCCTTTGATTTGGCAGAATGGCATACCAAATGACAAGGAAACATCAGAACCACTTTGGAATCCAAGGATCTAGCCCTCCTGGATTTAGAGAGGGATCTCTCTATATGTGTTTTCAAAGGATATATCTTTAAGGCTTATGATATGATATTAGGCTAGTTATGAAGTACAATGGATTTGTTTGTTTGTTGGGAATCGTTAAGTGAGAAGGTCATGTGAAGTGGAGGAGGAAATAAGTGGAAGGATGTTTCAGCATGGGAAGATAGGTCAAAAAACAGTGCTAAACCATTGGGCTATGGAGTCATAAAATGGTTTACTTGCACAACAACTATTCAAGGGTTTTCAAAGGGCAAGTCATCTATATCAGAAGATATTTTAAGTTGAGTTGGTGGTATGGAACATTAAGAAGTGTGGTGAAAGAATAAAACATATAAGAAAACGAAGGGAAGCCTAATATTAGGTAAGGAATTTTAACCTATCCTTCTTTTGACATGCACTCAATGTAAAAAACATTTAAGGTAAACATAAAAAGTATCCTAAGATCAAGTAAGGACTTTTAACCTATCTTGCTTTCGGCATACTCTTAAGGAAAATCTTCAAAACAGTTGTTTAAGACTAAACAAGGGACAGGGCTAACCATAAACTTCCTTGATCAGGACTCTACTTAGCATGCAGTGAAAAAATCATTCAATAACAACATCTCAAGTTCTACTCAGCAAGGCATGGGCTCACCAACATTCCTTGACTGGTTATACTCTATTGAAATCATTCCCAAACACACATTTAGAAGAAAACATAAAGATAAAGCTTATCAATCAGAATTAGGGTACCTTTAGAAGTAAATCCTAATCTATACTTGATATTATTTATCAGAGAATATGAACACAGTGGAAAAATAAGGATAATAACAATTACAGTAAGAATAACATCAACAATGATTTATATCAGGATCCAATGAATCTACTTGTGTATTTGATGTGCAAAACCAGTTACATACTTTGATTCCAATAGCTTTTACAGTCCAATAATTTCTCTTCCCAGCCTACTATATTACAACTACTCAACAACTCTTACTCAATAACAGTTCAAACAATTAACAATTTTCCAACCCTTCACAATGAATTTTCTGTGAATACATATAGGTGCAAAGAGGAAGAGTGTTGAAGAAAAAATCATAAATATCAGTTAATACAAAGGGGGAGAGGTATTTGAATGCCCGTTCTGCTTAATGACCATAGCATTAACTGATTGTACCCTTTTATTAGTTTTTCCTATCTTTGAGGCATATCTGGTAGGTGGGTAATAACTCTGAAGTGCGTTCTTTGAAACTAATTGTAGCCGAAGTACTCTGTTTGACCTCTGTGACAAGTAACTATCATATTTCGGTTCTAAGGCCTCCCATGATTGTGTAATAACTACGCTGACAATTTTAATGAGGTTCTGTCATCAAGATGGTTGTCATGGTGTTTTTGAAAGGTAAAGTAGACTGTAGGTGTCCTTTTTTATTTCTGGAGGGGTAAATGCTTCAGTGATTTGGTATTTGAAGCCATATTTATGCTGATTTGTCTGATTAAGTCATTAAAACTTTGATTTAGGCCTTTGATATGTGCTTTAGGCTCCATTAGGCCTTCTCGGATCATCTTTGGTCTTCGTCTGATTGTTGTGTGCAAGTGGATGCACCGGAGGGTTTTATTGAAAAGTTGATATCATGATTTATCAACTAAAACATGAAAATAATCTCCTTTGTCCCTTTTCTACATTAGTTAGGCCACAGAGGATCATCACCCTCAGCCTCTATCAGCCTTTCTTGACTGTGGAATGGCTTTTACAAACAACCATCATTAAACCTACACAAAGCAATAAACCATTATAAAATCCTGTGTTTCTTGGGTTTAACTATGAACAGATGGCTTAGTGAAGGTGGAGGAGAGATGCAGAGGAGGAGAAATGCATGCGGAGGTTTCAAAATTTGCACTAGCCCGAGGAATTGGAAAGCGGTATTGGAAACCCAATAGCGGTTTTCGCGTGAGGTGAAGGTGATAAGCAGTTTTGGATAGATCGAACGCGATGCGGTCTGGTGGCTGACGCGTGTCCCCCAAAAACCACCCATTTTGCATTGAAAATGCTCGATGGGGAGGTTTGGTGGATACGAGCGCGAAAATGAATGCGGGTCGTTGGATTGTGAGGATCAATGGTGGAGATTGAAAGAAAATGCGATGAAAAGCCTTTACGATGTTAGGTGGGACCGACAAGACTATATAGGAGGAGAGCCAATGGCCATCGGATCTGGAGAAGATCGACGGCTGAGATCAAATATGGGGGGATGGAGGGTACGGATGGTTTTGCAGGCCGGGTGCCTCCGCAGTGAATCTGGATCATTGGATGAAGATCTTCTGTGGTCAAAAGAGTCAACTGCGGGGGCACGCAAATAGTTATTATGTGTGTTGATAGTGCCCGCGGGTGAAAAGAAGGGGAATCAATGTGAGCCGTCAGATCTGGGAGTTGGATGGCAAAGATTAACTCGGAGGATCGGTGATCAGCTAAGAAGAGGATCTGGGAAGGAGGAATTAGGAAGAGCAAAACGCCGATGTCGATGGGAGAGGCAAATGTGATGGTCGATTGAGCGTGGACCGTCCAATCAGGTGGAGATCGACGATGGAGATAACTTCAGAGAAGAGATGAGTGGGGTAATAGCAGAGGAGCGTTGTCCATTGGATCAAGATGAACAACGGTCCAGGATGCATTGCGGAATCACACAAGGGCATGAATGGTACGAGGGGGAGGGTGAACTGCGATGTGGCGATGAAGCGATGACTGTCCGATCATGAGGATCGACGATCCAGATCAAAACAGAGGTTGGTAGGGAGAAAGGGCTTAGACAGGAGAAAGTGATAATGTGATGACACGCTAACCATCTGATCAGGAGGATCGACAGTCTAGATTAAATCGGAGCATCGCAGACATGAATGAATGGGGCGAAGTGAAGTGGAACGGCGAAACAATGTCGATCGTTAGATCTGGAGGAGCTAGATCAACAGTCCAAAACACATCGGCAGGTGAGATCATCGGCATGAAATTGCGATGCGCCGATGCGATGCAGTGGAGTGATGCGATGTGTGATAGTTGTCAGATCTTGGGGAATGGACAGCTGTGATCTCATCGGAGGATCGGCCATTGGCAAGAAAAATAAAATGGAAGCGGGGACTTGGAATCGTCGATGTGCGATGGCCGATGGACTTAGCACTCGATCACGGAGCGCAATCTTATGGTGGAAAAGGGGCTCAGTCTCAAGCCAGCGGGGGCTTAAAGGTCCGCTTTATGAAAAGGTTGATTTTTAAGGCTGAAATGGGGTTTTTTAACCTTTTTGAGATGTTTCGATAGGTATAAGAAAGGGGTTCTAAACCTTATAAGAGGGATTTTACAAGGTTTAAAGGGATTATGGATGAAATGAGGGATAAATGAGGGATTTTTCAAAAGGGAAAAAGATGGAACATGAGTCTGAAAACAGTTTCTTCACGATAACAGCAGGGCTTTTATGAAGACATCAGTGAGATGGATCCTTTGGACAAATAGACACAACAAGGCTTCAAGAAGTCACAGATTTTCCCCAGATTTGTTTCTTGAAGACTAATAGACCTGTTTTAGCCATCCTTTGGACAAATAGACACAGCAAGGCTTCAAGAAGTCACATATTTTCCCCAAATTTGTTTCTTCAAGACTAATAGACCTGTTTTATAGATGGCTAAAACATTCAATATGAGTACCTCCACATAATTTACCATGCCCCCTCTTTTCATATTTGGTGGAGGTTGTAGTTCAACTATGAGTAACGTACCTACCTCACATGTAGGAGGTTTTAAATCCATATTCACATCTGCATCTATGGGGACCATTGTTGGTCTTGGCATATTTGTAGGTAGATTACTTAAATACCCAATGTTGGATTTTCATTTGTTAGAATAATCACACTAATTCCATGTTATTCCCTAGCATAGCATGGGCCACTTACATTTCCAGTGGATTCATATTTATTTGGGGTAATCAATCCTTAAGGGGGTTCACTTTTTAGGGAAACACTCTATTTCCTTGGAATTTCTAAGGGATTGGGAGCACTATCCATAGTACCATGTTTCATCCTTGGGGTACCAGCATTTTTGGTCAACATTTTGGTCTAGGATCATCTCCTCTTGGCACACCCTTTGGTTTTGGAGTTCAACAACATTTTAGGAATCCTTTTCTTGTTGGGGGAATCCCCCCTATGGGACTAACCTTCAAAATGTCTACATGGTTGTTGGGGCTAACACCTTTCGTCAACCCACTTGTGGAAACCATACTATGGGTGGAGCACAACCTCCACATTGGTGAAAGGGGGCACATGCCCCCTAGGCATCTTTCAACTCACCATTATTTCCAACCCATGTGTTACCTAATATTTCAAAGTTAATGAATGATCCCATAAAGCATAACCCTACATGGATGGAGGTCCCATATAAGCTACCATCTAACATCCCTTAGTTCAATGGTAAACCTGGTGAAGACCTTGTTGCTCACATTACCACTTACAACTTATGGTGTTCATCTAACTCTTTCATGGATGATATCATTAGGATGTGTATTTTCTATTGGACTCTTAGTAGCGGTGCTACCAAATGGTTAATTAATCTAGAAAGAAATTATTATGATAAATTTATGTCTTTGGCACGGAACTTTTTCAACCATTACCAACTTAATATTAGGTACATAATAGGAACTGATACACTTACGAACTTCTACCAGGATACCTCCACCCACTTCTCTGATCACATCCATGAATGGAGAAGGAGAAAAAGTATATTCTAAACCAATTTTCCTAATGAGTTAGTATGTGAGTGGTTTACCAAGATCCTTTTGCCTAGCATTGCTAAAGATGTTGGTAAGGTAAGATCCCAAAACAAGGAACAAGACATCATGCCTTCCCATTAATTTGACTTTATCTATTCCCAAGAGGTTACTCTATATTAAATCATTCCTAATGCTCCTCGATCATTGAATGACGTATCGAAACCCAAACCTGGATCCCATGCTAATGGTGTAGTGGGGTTTGTATCCTTAGGAAACATAGGCTAGTTATACACTTAGATGGACTAAATGAACATCTATTTTAGTGCCCCATATTGTTTCAAGGATTGTATCTAACATCAAGATAGATCAAAAGTACCCTTTGGATCATTTCTCCATCTATAAGTAGATACATATTAAACCATAACATTAACATAAAATAGATTTCATTTGTCCTTGGGGTACATTAAAATATAGGAAATTTCCATTGGTCTAAAACATATTGGGACCACATTCTAGTAGGCCATGTCTTATTCTTTCCATGACATCAAGTGAATTATGGAGGAATTCTTGGACAACCTTGTTGCTCATTCTACTCAATGAGGTGATCATCCTATGCATATATGAGCCATAATTATATGTTTTTTCTACTATAATATTCATTTTAATCCCAATAAATTCATATTTTTCATTATTTATAGACAATTTGTAGGCTTCATCATGTCCAAGTATGGGACCATGGTTGATTCTCTGAAGGTCGAGATAATCGTTAATTTTCCTACTCCGCATACTATCAATCAACTTTAGAGTTTGCAAGTTAAATTGAACTTCTTATGTCAATTCATTTCTAACTATGCTGACACCACAAAGGGTTTCATGTGCCTTCTAAAAAATGATACACCTTTTGCATGGGATGACCAAGAACAACAATCTTTCGATGCCTTGAAATAGGCCTTGATGTCAACCTTGCTACTGAGCCTTCCTAACTATAGTTGAGACTTAATTTTAAATCTCAAAACCTCTTATTCGACCCTCGAAATTATTATTTTCCAATAGAATGAGTATTGCAATGAGAACATGATATACTACCTCAATAGAGGGTTAATTGGGGTGGAACTTTGCTATCCACACATTGAAAAGTTGGCTCTATCTATTGTCTTTGTTATTGTCAAACCAGGAGGTAACTCCTCAAATCAAAATGTGTATTAGCTGAAGAATGCATATGTATTTATACATGGAGGTGAGGCTATTGGGATTCATCTCCCAATGACTCTTGGCCTTCCTTATTTCCTAATATTAAATAATATACAATATTACATGTGCACACCCATCCCA